>LUCH01000024.1:203275-218621 GCA_013368495.1 Paragonimus heterotremus | reverse complement strand
GACATCAATTTGTGACTAATGTTGTTAGTCAAGTGGTCACCTTTGAATTGAATTTGCAAAAATATGTTCTTCTTCTGCGCACCGCAGCTTGCCACTTTTGGTTCCTTCATCTTACTGTGGATATCCACAAACTTTTCAGAGTAGCCGTTATCCACTAGCGTTTCTCTAATAAACCCTTCTTCTTTCGCCAGTCGATCTGCTGTGCAAATCATTCTGGCTTTGTTGTTGCTATACACAATTTGTATAAAATTTGCTAGTTTAACGTTGGCGACTGATGAGAGTAAATCGAAATGTTAACATTATTACGTTATGCCAAAGAATGTAAGGTTTATAAGGCTTTTCATAATGGTAAAATATTTTTGCTAACAAAACTCATCTAAAGGGGTTTTCTGAAAGTGAAGATGGATCATGACCGGCCTCACAGGCTGATACAGGTTACAGTTGCTAGGGTCCAACTTTGGCACCAGCATACGCGCAAGCACTGGTCAACAGAATGACAGGTTAAATCTATAAAGTTGATCCATTCTGAAAACACTAGGCACAAAGTAAAAGATAAACATGACCATCAGCTTACAGTACATTTGACAACAAAATCCTGTGTAGATCCTATTGTCTCGTATGGGATAGTAACAAAAGGAAAGTTAAGATATGAAGAACCGAGCGAGTCTACATCAGCAAACAGTTGACCAAAGTACAGGTAATTAGATGACGTAAACAAATCGAACGGCCTGGTCAGTGCCCACTTGGAGCAATGATTAGGTCAGTGCGAGAGTGCCAGGATGATAGCACGCCTACGGTGAGAAACTAATCTAGAGAGTGTGAATCTCTTGAGGGCTCACTAGAGATTCTAGGTTGGTCACTTACCTTGGAACATTAACTTAAAGTGTTATAAAACACACAGCAGTGAATAAAAGACAAGAGTACATCGAATCATTATTCTTCCCAAACGTGAAAATGTCAGAAACTTAGAGTGCCATATAATCAAGGATGAAACCGGGAACCGCAAGTTAGCTGTAGCCTGCTATCCTGACGTTGTCATTACGAACAGAAGCTGCTACTTTGCAGTAATTCAACGAGAGCATTCATGTGACGAAAAAATTACTACCGGGTGCCACTGAAAATAACGTTTTGTTCCTATCCTTTACTCGAGACAAAGGTACGAACAAACCACAGGCCATGGCCTGATTGGGATTGTGTGTAAGTTACACTTAACCTAGTGAAGCCCCAGTGACCTGATGATTCACACACTGGTTCAACAGAAATTGACCTGTCTGCCTGGGCACCGCGATGCAAACAACCGATGGAACGTTCACTAGCCGATTCCGTCGGATTGTTCAAGTAGGGCTGCTGGCTTAGTTCAACATTGATGGTAGTGGGATCCATTTGCTGTAACAACCAAACGAGTGGAGTTAGGTTTCACTGATGCGTCGGACCGGATGATCCGCTCAGTTTGAACAAGGTCGTGTATTTCCGAGCTGTTAACTAAAATGATCCTAGAAAGGGCACGATGTAACATGGAAGGTATGACCAATGGGGAAAAACCAATTCGTTCCAACAACCAAATGTCTGTCAACCTCTGTTTAACGTGGGTTTAGCCGTCAGTAACATTCACGATCCAGCCAGGTTTGTACTTTTAGGTCGTTTCATCTGAATTCTGTTTGTTTAGTTTTCATGCCATTTACACGTTTACGACTGACGAGAGTGTGAGAGATGAATTCATATCGTAATTTACGTCTTCTGACTATTATATTCTTAATGTTCCAACTAAACAGTAACAAGAATGGACATTCAGTGAACACTTATATTGCCCTTATTACCGTAGCTGTTCACTTTCGCCTTTGGGATCTTAGGAAACGAGTCCAGTATGAATCATCTTTGCTTATGGCAAGTAACGCTATTCACATATTGACAGCTGATTTGTTAGCATTGCTGCCTTCCTCCTAACAACAGTCTTGCTACCTGGAAGGAACACTTCTGAAGGAAACTGAAAGCCGTGCACTTCTGTGACCTGGCCGATGAAAACAGTCTCCCTTCCGATTTTCTTATAAAATGGTACAATTGGTGGTGCAATTGTCAATGTAGTTGGCGCAGAGAATGGTAATGCATATTGCGCCAGCTTCTCTTTTACTATGCGAAACCTGCTTTCACAGTCCACTGTTTGAACGTTCAATTTTTAATTGTCTGACGGAAAGGATTTAGTTGTTTAATTTTATTCCTCACGGTGCGCGACTAACCTTGAAAAACCAAGAGAGTTATCGTCTGTTTCCACAGTCTACCGTTAGACCGAGGCTCCAGTTCGTGTCACCTGAAACGAAACGTTGCAACTAGAAATTACTGTCTTCATACACGAGAAATTCGATTGGTATATCACCCCGAAAATAAGAAAGTTACCACTAGAAGTACTGATCATCTGTCGTGTACTTTCGTGAAACGGCTTATTTATTAAACAGAGCACCGATTAGGTTTGTTCACCAGCTTTATTAAGGGAACAAAACGCGGACTGGAGTAGTTTGTTGATTTCTTGAAGTTTGAATATTTTGCAAAAAACATTGTGTTGTTTCTATTGACTCTACCGTTGATGCCTGTAACTCTGACCATTTCTCTAATTTAGCGTTTTGTAGCACGAAAAAGTTTTTCAATCACTTTGGAAAGTTCTAGGAGGATTATCGTAACGGTCTATCTCCTCTGTTTACGCATGTTTTAGCTTCCTCATATCAACATATATGCTTCAGCCACTTGCTGCACCTACAGTGGTTATGTACAGTTTAATGAGTGCAACTATGCCCTGAACTAACTATTCAAGCTTGAGATATTCATCACAAGAAGGGAACTTTCGTTCCGAGGAAGCAAAATGGAGAGCTGAGTATCGAGTTACGACAAGTATCCAAACAAGTTGCGTAAATTATGACAGTTTTCAGTGGATCATGAGATTTGCAAAAATACATAATTTTTGCACAAAAGACCTGCCAGCATTCCAAAAACCGAATACAGTTGTGCTTTTCCTTAATATAAACAGCCATTTAGGATATGATTTGCTGAAGTTAGTCATATTATCTTTCAGTAAACATTCCGTGGATGTTCGCTCGCGCTCATTTTGGAAAGGTCTACGGAGTAATTTGTAAATGCTCCAGCTGTGGATAAGTCCAAACGTAGATTCAAACTGCACACATGGGAGATCCAACGGAGGCTTAAGCGAGATACCAATGAAAACTGTTGCCGTGGAATGAAGATGTGTTTAACCTCGCATTGCTTTCAGCATGATAAAGTACGCCTGTGGCAAGCCAGCCATACTGTGGCTTTGTGTCTCTCAACTTAATATTCTTTAAGCTCTTCTTGCTGATTTTTTGAAACTGACATTATTCATGAGTAGTCAGAGATTTGATTAATTTCCAGTTGAATATCACTCACAATTGAACCTGCTAGGCCTGAAATTAACCAAATCCCAGACTACTCATCAGTACTCTAAAATATCGCCTGGCAGGTTTAATGACACCGGAGAATTCGACCTGTCTAGTAAGTCCTAATCGCATGGTTATCGATTAGAGTTAACAGACAGTAACTGCGTCTCCTCTCGAGGCGATCTGGCAATCTGATCATTACTCACAAGCGAGAGTGGTTGAGCGTTCACATATGATGATCCGGTCATGCGTAATGTGAGGTCAATGGCGCATGGTAAACACGATTGCCTGCTCACAAACAGCATAGTCAGAGTTTCATTCTCTGCAGTAGCGAGGATATGCACTACTAACGAGCTGCTCAAATCAGAGCAAAATTCGAATTTAGTGCTTTTGCTGTTTGAAAGGGGTTGACTGGAAAGTGCATAGGAATGCGACAGCTGCGATCAGTTGTGGGTAATATTCAACTTAAAACAAAATTATTTACGCATTTTTTCCCGTTTACAAATCTTCCACCTCACATTCACATATGCATGAGCATTTTCAGCTTTCTCCCTTGTGTAAAGTTTTACCGAGTCTAATTTTTATGTGTCATCCACCTCCCAAAGAACCTCTGTGAAGCATTATAAACGATGAAGGGTAGCTTCTGCAGTCATAAAACTACCTCATTGGCGACCAATTTATGTTGTGTTTCTCATACTTACGGAAATCGGCAGATCATTGCTATTATCTTGAACAAGCCTGTAATTATAGCTGAGACAGTAGGCACTGTATGTATAACTTGAACACGTTTCCTAGTGGATCACGGATTTCGCATTTGCGTAGGCTTACCGTCCGGCTATGGTAAAGTTTAAACGTTTTGTAATGACTTCTCACCTGCTGAAGGTCGATAACTACGAGCAAAATGTCCACGTATCGTTATGGCAAAGAAACTCACTACCGCGTCATTGACTCTACGTTGAATCTGTCACACCTGAAATGTTGGTAAAATAATACAAAGGTTGTCCAGTTTATCATTGAGAATCTTCTGCTACTCGTGTGTAAGCAACACGATGAAAGTACACACCAGTGGACTCACAAACAAAACCTCTGGAATGAAAAACGTAGTGCTTCAGAATAGAAGACGTAAGTGAGCGTAAAGAAGTAAAGTACGGTAAACTAAATATGGCACACACTGGATCGCAGCCTATCATTTTTGGTCTGTTATTTGGTGAAGCCTTTTGGGCATAACTAGGAAACAGGTGAATGGTAGTCTTTGTAGAGCAGCGCATCACAATACATGGTGAATTAAATTACAGTTAACGATCACAAGTAAACTCCATCTGTACAACGATCAGACAGATGTCGTTTGTGGATAAGGGCTTGGACGAGTGTTCACTTCAGTGGCGAAATTTTAAATGCTGATTAACCTGACGCAGATCAGCTGCCACTACTATTGACTTCAATGCTTTCTAGTCAATGTAGATTTTAACAGAACCACAATATCATGTGAAAACTATTGTATTCATTATCAACGATAAACAAAGTTTTAGTTTGCCCAATTAGTTGAACATGGTTCACTTCATCACCATAGTATGAGTTAATCAGTGAAGTTACATTGTCGGAAAGTAATAGAGAAAAAGTCCAGCGCCTTTGATTCTTGCGGAACAAAACGATGTGGCATGACAAATCCCTAATCAACTGTTTGACAGTTACGCGTCCCATACATGCATGTACCGCCTAATCCCAAGCATGCTGCGTTGAATGTAACTGAATTTCGTGGTCCCACATTTTCTTCCAGCATATATTATTCAACCCAACGCTACGTCATTCACATAGTTCGTAGGCAGCAACTTCAGCTAACAAACAGGAATAACTCGGATAATTGATGGACGTTTGTGCTTCCCTACATTTGCGTTAGTTTTAAGTAAAAAAAAGAAAATGTGGCAATACCCACTGTGACGCACATATCTCAGCATGAAGCAATGAAACACACAGAAATAAGATTTTGACAGGTCTGAGTTTTGGTGTTTTCTGGAAGTGGGGTTTGAATGCTACCGACAATTCTGGCCTATGGGAATGTGTAAAAGGGATAAGTTCATCTAACCACAAACCTGCTGTGTAAAGTAAGTCGCCTAATCAGAGCGGTGTGTCTGTTTCTGAAGTAGGTCACGCATAGTTATTTTGTTATATATTTATATTCAACTTATAGGTGACTCATCTGAATTCAAGGAACGAACATTGCGAACAAAGGTGTTGGCACGAGTGCTTACGCCTTAGTCGCCTTCCCAGATGTCAAATTTGTTTCATTTATTCGTTCCAAATATAAATGACTCGAATCTTGTTCACTCTCGCTAATAACATCATAGTCCTTAGGGATTTATAAATACATATGTGACTTTCATCTAAATTTGTAAACGTAGCTGAAAATTGCACTGACATCAAATTAAGTTGGAATTCCTTTAGGAATAATGCTCTGATACAGATCGACTTGGGTCAGTAGAGAATTAGCAACACAGAACTGCATGCTCACACTAGGCGCTGATATGCCATTTCTACACGTGAACTTTGTAACCTTAAGCTAACCGAGCTCGGTTTTGTATTTTCTGATAGGGTTTGTGTCTAACCAAGTGTAGACTAGCATACGCGCTTGCCTCATGCAAAAGAATCAAGCATAAACTTCATCTCATTTGCGTACATTCATTGTTATTCTGGTAAACCCTCATCCTTCTCTCAAGAAATGATTCGGAGAAAATTCCGACGCACTGTGTAAAACTATTCTGAATCGTAGAAGAAATTCTATCAATCCGTTCTGGTTTATCTCGATGAAAAGAAGCCAACGTCAGTATTACAGGCAAGGTTTTGTAGATATCCCGCATCCTCCCAAATTTGCGTGTAAGCTCTGATCATTAACTCCATAACCGACCTAGGTGGCATGTCAGCTTTCCTGTGGATTTCGTCTTATAATTTGACCATAAGTTTATAAACAACAGAAGTAATTTGATGTTCTCTCACTGAACTATTACAGTGTCCGTAAACACGAATTATTCACTGGTTTTACAATTTCAAACGCCAGTTGTTCATTGTTTTTCGACTTGCATTTCTGACAAAGACAAGGAATACCAATCTCATAAGTATTGTCCAGCCTTCTGTAAGAAATGTTGAATGTGTTTCAACTTTCACTCACGACTAGGATAATTTTGCTTTTCTACTAACAGTATAATTAAGGCAATGTAAAACAATACTCGAGAAACAAGTCGTTCTTTCGAGGAACTTGTATAAACTAATGAAAAGGCGTAAATCATAAAATATACTTATAAACTTGGAACACAGTTTCCCCGGGGTGGACGTCACGGATGATTAGACTGATAAGGATCAAGCTAACACACAAGAATATGAAACGTACAGCAATGATAACCATCGAGATAGTCCCAATAACAGTGCAAATGGCATCCTCAATAAGTAAAGGCGACTGTGACATCTAACTGTCGAAGGCTGGGTAAACTGTAAGATGCGTTTCTGGTTAGTGTAAAAAAAGCACGGATAATGCGTTACACTGTTTGGTAACATCTCGTTTGGATAATGCACCGTGTTGCTAATGACATATGACGTTGTCTATTAAACTCCATAGAAAAGGCCGATTTGTAGTCATTTAGAAACACCCTCATTGATATAAACTAATAGTCAGTAGTTAAATTTTTCCACACTGCTCATACTTCAGATACATGTCTAACATATAGGCGGAGAGATGTGACAAACTTAGTCGAAGCAACCAACAAGGTTCAATTGATCATGCTTCGTGTACTTTTACAAACTTGTGGTCGGTGTATTTAGCGGATGTTGAAGGATTTTTGTACCTTTTGACGGTATTTACCTAGAAGTAGGAGTTCCAAGCACATATTGTATAGAGATGGTCATCATGTTTTAAGGCATGGATTACGAGGTACATATTGGTCCGCAAAGCATCTGCCAGCTTGCTTAATTTTGGTGTTAGTTTACCTCTCGTGCATAACCATCATGACCGGCAAGCAAGCTTCCTTACTAGGCTCCTCTAATACTCAAGTGGAAGTACATACTGTCCTATACATGTAAACATCCAGTATATCAAATTCTCATCAGAACACCTGACCTTCAGGTGACTGATATATATATATACCAAAAGAAGCTACATAGCCATTTTTCCTAGTTAGTTAGCACTAGGTTGTGATGAGCTTCATTCAAAACAAACATTGCCGTATTCGAATTCCATTGGTCATTAAAAATTGCTAAAAGGTTGTCTACAGGGTGCACATACAGCATTGGACTTAGTACGACTTCAGATAAAGTACACCCAACTTTTGACTTAAAGAAATTCGCCTTCCATTGAGCCAAGTGGACTGCTTCTTGCAAATCCGTCCAGTTGCCTGGATGTGAACAGCTGGGTTTCATCCGAACTTTGTGTGTGAATCATTTCCATACTGTCAGTTAGGTGAGGAAAACGGAACAGTTGGTTGGTTCATAGCCGTTACTACTACCTGCTGTCTCATTCAGCGGAAAGTCACCAAATGTGCACAGCAAACCCGACGAACAAGTTCGTGCAGCTTATCCAAAAGGTCCATAAAATTCATAGGCTCAAAACTGCATTTCACACCACACCCCGTGAACTGAACTTCGACCATTTTAGAGACATCGGCTAGCCAACGGACGGACTAGTGTTATGATGCGTCGCAAACTGACTTAGTGGGTTTGATTGAAACAATGAGTTTGTAGATATCAGATGATCCATAAGCGTGCGGCTCGCGTTTGGTTTATCGGAATGTAACGATCATCAAAACTCGTACAATGTTGGTCCAACCTTTCTGAACTGTAGCAAAATGCCCTTTCAGTTTCTTGGAAATCGTCGATATTACTGTCCTGGAAAGATCTCGGAGTGTCATTCTGGTTTTCAAGCCTTTACTAGTTTTAGTCACCAAACCCACCCTTGACCCTCCTTCCGGTCTTGGCAGCAGTAAGTTAACATTCCGTCCTTTTTCTCCAACCTTTGTAACTCCGTTGTAATTTCTTTTATTTTAAGTTAAATATCACACATATTTAATCGCAAAATTTGTACCCAGGTAGACATTTCAGTCAGCCTTTTTCGGAAGGAAATATTAGATTCGGGTTTCATTCTGGTCAGAGCCAGTTTTTCCTCGTATTATGATGAATTTATCTGAAGCCGATCAAACAGATTTTCCGTTTACAAATGCTGTTTATTTTATTATTTTTCGGCAATATGCCAAGCTGCACCTCTTAAGAGCGATAATCCGTTTGAGTCTACCACAACGCGTTCAGTGACAATTTGTAACCCACTTATACAGATATCTGGAAATTATGCCATATTTGAAACGGGGCAAAATAAAACACCAAAGGGTTTTGTAACGTTTCGTTTTGTACACTTCAGTACCGTCCTACTAAAATTGATATAACTGGTTTGAAAACCGTTAATAAATCAACTCCAACGAGGAGCAGCTTTCTGTGAATCTTGCGAAGCACTCAGAAAATACATTAACATAGATGAACACAAATTTATTACTGTCTCAGAACTGACTTATTCACCTGCAGCTTGCGGAACGAAGTTCTTTGGGGAAATTTCCTTAAACCGGTTAATTAGACAATCGGGATTTGTGTTAATGATTACGCAAACACTGTGAAACCACACTACACTAAGCAGAAGCATTTGTCTCACTGTGTAAGTGGTAGGTGTATTCCAGGAATGCATTGGATGATCTTTTAACGATTGTGCCTACGAAGCTTTCATTAACAGCTCTTATTTTTACACTGTAGTTTCGATCACGTTGTATTTTTGATTATTCTAGAAGTCACGTTGGTGGTAATCGAAATGGTATTATCAGTGAATGTCAGAGTCATTTGAATATATAAACTCGAACAGTGTGCTCGAGATGAGTGTTTAGTAGGTGTGGGCTTCTTGCCATCATTCCTCGTTAACGGCTTCTCAATAAAATTTACTTAGCAAACAAAATGTACATGCAGAAACTGTCAGGGTCAATTTTCAAAATGTGATTATACGACGAATTGCAAAAGTTGAAACAGTAAGAAGGTTATGCTTACCACTAACAGATTTTCGCATCAATTCCAAGATTATCCTAATTCCAAGCAATCCTTCATACTATGTCACACTTCAGTTTGTTGAAGACTTCAACGAGTTGGTAAACTGCTGTGGAAATCTTACCAACTTTGTTGTATCTTTGTAGGATTGAACAATATTTAGCAAACATTTTAAATACAACCCGAAATATTATTTGTGTGATGGAGTTGTTTAGACATCTGACATAAGAAGAACATTAAATCCGTTTTGGTATACACAGTACAACTTAGGGTGCTGTAGTGCATAATTATGCAAAATTAAGGACCATGTTTCACTGTTGTCGGGACTACCGGACCAGGCCGTATACAGAGCTGCTTATATGGGCTATTTATAAGATAATTACTAGCTATTATCAGCCGCATGGGAACAACTCTCAGTTAACGTATCTACCAGCAAACCTTCAACGTTATCTACAGGTTGTCGTTTTTAAACTTATCCCTTCTCATTATTGTTTAGCCTGCTGCCACCGTAGTAGTCATTCCTCTTTAATTTGGTCACATACGCAGTGACCTTCTGAAATGAGTTTTCTTTCCAACGGTTGCCGCACATGCGACAAAAATGCTAACGACCTACAACGCAGTCCAATTTTGAACATACAGGTTGAGTGCTTGATTTACTCTAATTTCCAGCCAAGTATTGTCAACAATGAACGGAGCAAATAGGTCTGTAGAAAGTACTGGTAAGTCTATGGTCGCATTGTGTATAAAAGTGTGAAATCCTCTGTCATGTACTCACTTCGCCCAACCGACCCACTACTTAAACAAACGGAGTGCTTTCTTGTTTATGTTCCACGTCAGCCTAATAGTTATCAAACCTAGAATAGAAATTGTAACAATTGGCTATGAAATAAGGAACACGGGCTTGAAAAATGAAGACTACAGCCTACTAAACAACTGTCAAATGCTTAAAATTCTAGCAGACTCGTCAGCATTCTGTAATGGATCTAAACACTATATAACGATTGAATACGAACACAAAGCCTAAATGTGATGAAACTAAACATACTTGACTCGCAGTAGTTCATGAACATTACGTTGATTTAGAGTTCCACTACAATGAATGAGGGTGTCTGTCATGTTGTCCCTAAGTGATTTTGAGGTCACATCGGAGATCATTTTAGCCACAGATAAGTACGGAGGTATGGTGAAATGGTTGGTTGATTCCGTTAGTCTTTGACTTCCAAGAACTCCGTACACGAACGACACGGAACGCAGAATGAGTGCACGCTTCGCCACCTTGGAGATCAATTTTTTAAAATTATCGATTCATTCGATTCACTTGGTTTACCCATCGAGTGTATAGGTGAGTTTGAATGTGAAAAGTGTGAAGAACAATGGAAACTATGAGGTACAAAATACTGTTTGAAACGTTACAATTCCCTCTGTTCTTATAAGATTTTCCACACATTTTTAAATAACGAGTGGTATTATTCTCGAATAATAGTCTAAATAAAAAATGTAGGGGAGACATACGGCGTATTACATGTTTTGTGGTATATGTCAGATGGCCAGTAGATTAAATCTCACGAGACAATACATACTTATCAGAAAGTGCCCCAATTCAAGGAGGATGAGGCTGGATTTCAATTTTCTACATCAGCGTTATTCTTCTTGCGGATTATCTTCAGATTCACTCGATACAATGTATTCTCAGTTTTCTGTGAAGAATGGGAGAAGAAAAAATAATTTCCATGTTGAGTTTTTGTAACCGAAGGAACATTCTGTCCGATTTAAAAAAAACAAGCGATTTATTCATTTTACCATATATTTATTCGGCAGAAGATGAAAAGTTGCTAGCTTAGATATTGAAATAATGAGAAGTGTGAGCATATGTTAAACAAGTATTAACTATTCGTTCAATAAAGTAACATACTTCAGATAAGTTAACTGATCAGATTTATCGAGTTGAAAAAGCGACTTAGTTGAGTTTTCGAATTTCCTGTAGGAAGCAAGTGCTTCCACTGCAGACGATTCAGAAGTATTTGGACAAACAGAGAATTCTAGCTTGTGAGATCGATGTTTTTGTTAACCACACAACAAAGCAGCCAGAATAGAGGATGTTAGGATACATAACACCATGTAGGGGACAGACGACGTGATGAATTCTTTAAATTTACTGGACGGTAGGGTGAAACAGATGCTTGCTAAAACGGATGTTGATTTCAATAGAGTCGTAAATTGTGATAAATATCAACTGTGAAATTATCAGTCTCAGTTAACAGGACAGTTATTCTGTCTCCTCTGGAGAAGATCGCGTGTGCTAGATGTGGTTCCAAAACGAATTTGAATAAGTTTTTGACATGGTCATTGACAATTGTTTAACGCGCGGTACAATGTCCAGTGGGCAGCTCGACTGTCTCAAAAGAACGTTCACCAGAACGAAGTTTTTTGTCGTGGTAAAGACTTGTCTTACTGGGAAAGCCCAATATAAAGCAAACTCTGAATAAATGCTATCGTTTGAAAGGGGTTGTCTAACGTCATATGGGAATTCAAAAGTTATTGCCAGACGTGGGTGACTTCTGAGATGTAAAATATAGAAGGTAAGGGATTTTTCGAACTGGACAAGAGTTGCCTGTTTTGGGGGAAATAACAGACAGTCATAACATCAAAATGATTGAGTACATTTATTTATTTCTTTTATATATTGATTTCACAAACGCTGGCGATGATAACGAATAAAGGATCCATTGTTGAAAGCATCTTCAGAATGAAGTCTGGAGGTTGATAACTGTCTTTATTGCCAGACAAGTGGTAGACATGGTTTACATCACGGACACTGAGCAAACGTTGGTGGTCACGTTCAAAACACTCATTAAGCACATCGACTTCATTACAACGCTCTAAGTTAAATGTCGCACAAGCGAAAGACAACGTAGTTCTATGTTGCTGAAAGCCCTGGTATTGTACTGAGTACGCTCATGGCTGACATTCACATAACTGCAGACTATAAGCTGGACCATCAGTCCATGTGGGCAATGAAGCTGGAAAATTCTATGGTGGCGACCGGATGAGTTAAGGTCATTGTAACCTGCTGGGGATCGTCCAAGTTGACGGGCAAATCAAGTTCACTCTGTGTATCTATTTCTTTTCAAGTCTAAGCCGAATGACCGAGGTAATATCTTTATCCACGAGCGGCAGTACTTGCTGAACAGGTTAGCTAACTTGGGCTTCTGGGATTAGGTGTATTCGGACTCATAGAATGAAGCTGAAAATGAAGCACATTTTAGGGCTGCGTTTGTAAGCGCTTCGAATAAGTAAATGTAAACTCTTGTCAAATAGTTTCCGACAGACAGGTTTCCTCGTTCCGTATGTTCAGTGCAGGCGACAATGTGAAATTAGTGTAGAAAGCCACCCAGCTGGACCATCCTTTTTTATGGTTATATCCACAACTAAAAAGGTAGTTCTAGTAGTTTTTTGGAGTGATCCAGTCAACGGGGCGTCTGATTGACAAACTGTCAGAGTCGGGTGTGATGAGCTAATTGTTCAGTGTTCTGTCATGTGTCACAGCTACGTAATATACTTGCTCAACAAAACTCTTCTAAAGCTTTCCGATGGATACATACGTTATTTCGGACTATGCTGCAAAAACCATTGAGAACAGAAATTGGAGTGAACTGATACCTGCTACACCAGTTTAGTAATCGATTTTGCTGTGAGTTATAAACAGATTGATTGTAGTATCTTGGTTTCAGCTAATGTAGTGTATGGGAGATGTCACATGGTTCTACCTAGCCCAACTTATAGTTGGAACTTCAGTAAGTCGGGCTTCTGCGACAGATGACTGTGCATTGCTATGCTGATCGTGTGCTTGGAATTTTGCAATCAACTGCGTAACAAACGTAGGCCTACTAAACTGTGCTACTGCTCTTGGAACACCGTAAGTTTGCAAAATGGATGGTAATTGTGCCATTTTATAGTTTGTATAGTTAGCCGTTAGTAATTAACGTTCCAGACATGTTGTTTGAAGGATACAAACATAATCGTTTGTGTGACGCCCAGTACAATATAGGGTTAACCGGATTTGACGGGAGACCACAAATCTAACCATACACAAAACATTTCAAGGATGTTTCCGACAGAAACGGATAAAGTTGAAAATGACAGACAAGAACAAAGTAGTCGTTGTCTGAAATATGTACAGACTCAGAATTCACGTTCAACATTTCGGGGAGGTTTAATGTTTAACGAAGTCAATTTGTATATTTCTTACGTCTACTGCCGGCGATGGTATGACTTTCGAAAATATGAAGTGTTCACTAAACGAATGATTGGCCGCAATTAATGAGTGGTGAAAGCAATTGTATGGCGGTTATATGAGAAAGTTAGAATATACGGCTCTAGGGCAAAAATGATGGAAGGACTATTGCGAATGTAAAAATGCCGATTTTTCCTCAACATATTCCCATGTAGTTAACAGTTCGGAGTGAAATTCAGGGGTTGTGAGGAGAAGAGGAATACCTACATGTTACCAAGGATCTCCCACAGAAGGTTTGACATAGCAGCGACAATATTTTGAAGTCAGTTACATTACACTTTCAACAGTATGTTACACAGAGGCGCTTCTCTATGGTGTTTAAGATAATCTGATGTGTATTTATCTTAGGTAGATTGATTCACAAATTGTCTGAAATCTGCTAATAATTGACGGAGTTACTCTTGTTACGCTTGTCTATTGTTTATAACTTTAACAAATAGAATAGCTCGGGGGATGGAGTACATTCTATGTTGTGTACGAAGCAGTCACTTGTTAGTATTGTTTGGCACACATTCCCTCAAGAGCGGATTATAGGCTAATCGTTGTTGGTTAACAGCGGTTCTCACAATTAAACGAAAATTTAGGGCTGGTTTGCACAAGCTTGCTTCAAAAATGCACCCCGAGAAAGACTTGTGAACCGCAGACGGCTGTGAAAGAGCATGACCTTCTTAGGACTTGAAGAAGACAGGTCAGTACCAAGAAACTCCAGCATGAGCTGTACGACATGACAGGTTTCACATTCAAAAGTATACGTGTCTGAATAGAAGTGCACGTTTTATGTGTTACAACGCAACAATACAATAAGACTTTACTTCTCGTTCTTGGTAGACTTCGGATAAACAACTTTATTATTTCGCAAGAATGGACATGAGGGGATAAAGGTTTTTACTTTTGTTACCTTTGCATCCCACAGCAGCTCGTTAATCTTTTGTTTGTTTAGTGTCTAGTTCAGTTACTTGGAATGTTACATAATAGAAACATCGCAACTTTCGTCAGATAAGCCAAGTATGAAGGACCCTGTGGGATCCATTGTAACTAGGTCGAGTGGTTGTAACTGATTTCCCATATGCAATTTTTCAGAGTCGTTGCCTGATAACAACAGGTTGTTTTCCATTCCACATGATGAATTCCGTATGTTGTTTTGGAAAAACGATGGTTACAATGTAACAAACAGCTGTTTTGATATTGCCTTGTCAAAAAATATCACATTCAAGGTTGTTTATATTTCACTTTAGTTATTAACCGCGTTTACGAACAACGCTAGTTAAACCAATGTGATGAAGCTATAAAGAACGTGTGTGAGGCATCGTGAACTGAACAACAGTGGTACTGACGTGATAATCCTTGAAACCTATTTGTAAGGCATTGGTGTCCTCATTAACTTCCCTTTTGACATATCCTTGTTAAAGGTATCACTTGCAATTGAAAAAAGGAGCGAATTACAATTGTGCAAATTTTCATCAAACATAATGAAAAAAATACTAGTGAGTAGTAGGGGATTTTGGTTTTCATATAGATTGAACATCACCCACAATCGATCGCAGCTGTCGCATTCCCATAGAATTTCCAGTCGGCCTCTTTCGAAAAGCAGAAG
>LUCH01000024.1:116061-196022 GCA_013368495.1 Paragonimus heterotremus | reverse complement strand
TCAAGGTTTGCACCAAGACCGCCCAGTCGGCACCACGAGGGGGTGGTTGAGCGCGCCGGTTTTGCTGTTACACATTGGTTTTCTACACAGTCTGCAGGCGTTACTACGTCATTTTTGACTGGCCACTGGGTGACCAGTACAAGTTGACCGATCAGATCACAGAAAGATATCTTTCTGCAGATAGTTTCGGGTTACTTGATGGAAGCCAAAAAACTTTAGTTGTTGCAAAACCGCAATGAATTAGGTTTGTTGGTCGGTATTTTGTGAACGATCAGGGACGACTCGTTCTGGCTAACACCAGTCTCCCGAGCAATCACCTAGAAATAGCCACTCAGTCCACGTCAAAAGCTAAATCAAATAATGCTTATCATTCAACTAAATCTTCTGATGATCGCAAACATTGAAAAAGCAAGGTTTAAGTTTGAAACTGCTAAGCAGGATGAGAAGGATGTTTATTGAAGGATGATGATTTTCTGTAGGAATCTTCGCACAGTCTTTGCATGCTTAAGAAGCTACCAGCTAACCGGGAAGCATTTATATCCCACATAAATTTAGGATAAATAGAGAAAGATGTCAAAACCTGATTATCTCGAGTAATACATGGTGTTGTACCTGTTATTCTTCCAGGTGACCTTACAATCGAAAAGTGGTCCTGAATTTTTGCTGCACAATTATCTTAACATATACTTCCTTCTGTGTTCTGCAAGTAAGCCTCCTCGCATTTCATGTTAACCGTATATGTGCAACCAGTAAATAGTTGGGAATATTGACTACTATAAGCTGCATAAACGGCTTTGGTTAATTTCTGTCACTTTAACAGCACCACTCGTAAAGTTTGCAGGTATGCAGTAGTCTCTTTAGAAACAACCTTTGCTCAACATCGTGTGGTATAGTGAACACCAAAAACGTATCGACTACTTTATGAACATCGTTCTCGTTATTACGAAACTCTACAGCTGTTAGTTATCTGCCCAGACTTCCTAGATTTGTAGTGCAACAGGATCTGGTAAGAAGAGTTAAACACAATAAATTTTTCTTGATCAAACAGAGATACAGCCCAGCTGATTTCACTGGTGACAAGGACTAGCCAAAACTGCTTGAATGATATCACTGATTGCAAAAACGTTTCACAACTTACATCAGGTAAAACACTGCCTGAATAGATTAATCTTCAAACAGCAGTAACGCGCTAGGTAAAAAGGAAGAACAGGGCCTTTCCCAATAGTCTGCTCTATAACATTGCTTCAGTCGCACAGCTGTTCAGCCACCGCCCGTTTAAACTGTTTTCTCGAACTTTCCACCAATCACAATTTGTTTTTGAAACACTACTTTCTACTTCATTTCATTTTGTTCAAATTGAGTACTTCCTGACTATGCTGAAAATGTACCCGTGTAATTATTTACCTAATTCTCTGACTAAAAATGTGTTAGAAGAACGACTTCACAGCTGTTCGAAGGGGTAAATTGACATCCCACCACCTGCGTAAGAAATATGGCGACGAAGGTCGATTACGTGTGCGACTGTCGTTGGACAGACAGAAACGAACCACACAGTTAATCGGACCGGTCGTCAACAGTTTCATCCAACGGTCTGTCTGGCGTCGGTTGGCGTTGACCGATATGTTTAGGAATCGAGTGCTTTATTAAAAACTACGCCTACAAAGAAAGTTGGCAGTTGCTTTAATCACCCGTTGTCAATGATCGACTTGGTCAGTCAATACTCTGTTTCGGTTGTGTTAAGTTTATCCACTTCCAAACTGCAGGGCGTCAGCGTGTCGCATTTCAGCCGATATCCACAATAAGATAAAATGATGGACGTGAGTAGTTCTGAAATGATAGGTCGCCTGGACCTCATGTGTAAAGGACATGACTCACAATCGCAATCCATCGCATGTTCATTATTTTATTGACTGAATACCCATCCAAAAATTTATTATTGTTCCTACTACTTGTTTATCGCTATCAACCAATTTCGTAAACTTTGCTGCACACTGTTTCTTCCTGATATCAAAGCTTCAATCGAGCTGGTACAATTCCGTCCAGCTTGTCATGTGGAAATTCACAAACTAGAGTATGGCAGTATGTTTGAATATGGGAGACAGTTTGCTGATTAAAAATTCAAACTCCAGGTGTACCATGTAACAGCTTGCCTGAACAATCATAAAATGTAAGCTGACAACAATTAAGTTCACAGTTGATCTTTTTAAAGCACGCTCGATCTACGACAACTCACTACAAAGTCATTTATTGTTGAAGTTATCACTCTGAACTGTGCATGATTTTTATTGTAATAATACTGTGCCTGACATTTACAGCTGTGTACAGGCATCTACCTCAAATTATAAAGAAAATGGTTCTTCTATGATAATTCACACAGAGTACGCTGTTAACTTAATTTATCCAAGTTTATGTGCTACACGGGCTATGATAGACTGTCTGCCGAACCAATTACAGACCAGATTATTTTGATCAAGCTGTTTGATCAGGGAGTGTACTTTGTCCAGTAAAGGAAATCTAAGTTGTGAATGAGGGGATGCGGGTGCACGTGTTTTTGATTTCAACCGGTTGATAGCCTCAACCGTGTGATTATTTTATCTGGCACAGACCTGCTAATCATTACGGTGACGCCAACCAGGGTTTTATTGATTTGCGTGAGAGCGCTTGCATGTTTTATGCATTCTGAATATTGTAAACCATTATACCTAGAGGTTCATCTGAACAGTGTGTGTACTGTCCCGGCGATAGGATCGCAGGGTGCGTTAATCAGTTTATCTTCATGGCCATCAAGGAATCTGTTATTCTGAGCAAATGGTTTGACATCGTTATGTATTGCTATACAACGCAGACAGACTTTCGCTTGTCAAATCCTTCTGCGGGACAAAACATTCAATTTTTGTCCGTAATGGAGTTCGACAGCGTCGAACATGTTTGAGGTGACGTGCTTACCTTCACATTAGGCAAACGTGTTGGCCAGTACATCTTCGACGTCACATTAGCTTTGACCGAATTCTCATTTATAAGAGCTCCCCACACTTGGTCAAATTATAATTAACTCATCTAACTGTGTACATAAAACTCGGTATGTCCTGGCCTCCGGTTTTCTGACCTGAGTTTGTATTAACGTTACAAACAGACTTTTGCCCACACAGTATTTACAGAATACCACAACATAGCTGCAAGCCGCTGCAAGTGTTCCGTTTCACAGGGACAAAGATCAGCATTGAAAGTGGTCAGTACAGATGGCGCAACACTTTACCAGATGGTTCGGGCCGCTGCGTGATACGCATTCTCTTCCTACTTGATATGGCAGTGCCACAATCCAACCAGCCTTTGTGACATGTAATTGAATATTCTAAAATAGGTATCAGATTCATAATCATGGTTTGATTCTGTTGTCAGGTGAAAAGTTATATAGGGCAAGTGAGAAGCAAAACATAGTTTACTTTAAATATTTTTACCAAGCAACTGGAGCCACTTAGCTCGGTCACATTGACACACTGTTCATTAAGATTACTGTTCTATTGCTTACATATTTTTTTCACGTTCATTTAATTCAAAATCCTATAAACCAACCCAGAAACCGAACCAACCCTCAAATCAGCAGTACAACTTGGTTGCTGATCCGGAGCATTCGCTAAATGTATTTCTAGATGGTGCTTTCCGTACGTCGACAGCCGTACTTTTTATGTATAATCCGTCGAACTTTATAGTTTGGGGGTGTTCAGTAGATATTGACAGCGAAGGAACGCACAGACAGCTGTAACTTCTGAATGCACAAAGGCTCAACTGTTCTGTAAATGATTGATTGTGGTACTAACTATAAATTCATTTTCATCAGTTTATCAGTCTGTATGCATCAGAACAAACAGGTTAATATAGCAAAACGAGGTTTTCCCGTAATGAATTTGAACATTGAAGTCAGAAACGGTTTTTGCACACGATATCTCCCAAACATATTCCAATGTATCTCATCTTAGATAAAGTGCAGTCCAGGGGCTGATATATAGCCAAGTTCAATGGACATTATGAAGAGAAACAACAAAATCAACAACCACACAAACACACACATGTTTCAAAGCACACCAGTTACCGGTGTAGTTTGATATTTATAAACCAGTCCTTTCTTAAAGATGTCTTCGATTTGTCAATTGCTATTGCCTCTATCAACGGGAGAATCCCTCGATTGTTTTGCGTAACATCCGAACTACCTTCTGCATGTTCAGTTGAGGTCGAAATATCAACAAGCGTCGAGCGATCGATGACGCCATTTCCTGATGGTTTGTAACATTCTGACCTGAGTCTTACATTGCGATATCGATGACGGTTTTACAAATCTGAACTAGAATGTGACTGTCAAACTTATTAAGTAAATACAACTCCATTCTGCCCATGTACGTGGGTCGGCACATACCAGAATTCATAAATGATGTAAAATTTGGCATCGAACAGTGCGATGTTTTCAGTGGTGGTGTTAGAATTCAGGTGATGGTGAACAGCATAACTACTTGGGTTGCATAGAACGTACGCCTCAGTACCACCGTTAGATGAGTTTTAAACATGCCAGTGTCATCACTTTTGTATAGCAAACGGCGGTAGGCATTCAGTTTGAGAGTCTTCAAAGGTATTACGGCAGCCGCATAAGTTACGCAACAAAAAATCTTCCGGTGGTAGACGCAGTATCAACTGACAAATGGAACAGACCCATCTGTGTACAGAAGAACTTGTTTATCAGTTTCAGTCTGCCCTGGTAACTGGTGTATACTGAGATATATGTGTGTCTGTGTTTGTGTCGTCTTTGGTTTTATTGTCTGCTTTCACAATATCTACTGAACTTGGCTATATACTAACCCGTAGACTGCAGTATAACCAAGTTGAGATGCACAAAGTGGTATGCAAGAACTGTTTCTGACTTATCTGTTCGAACAAGTTTGTCGACAAAAACATGCTCTCATTTGTTCGGTCACCTGATATTTTACACCAAGTGCACTTACAAAAAGGTGCTACGGATAAACAGCGGGAGGCACCAGCTGTTATTTCCATTTCTGTTCACCCAATCCAGTTTACCCACTCGTGTCGGATGTGCAATAGTATTCAGCAGAATAAGCAAATACCACGTGATTCTTGGTCAGGAAACCATCCACATGTCACGTATTCCTGAGATCGTAACTGAAATAAACGTGCTTCACCGCTTGATGGAAAACACCGATAGCAATTGGCGATTGTTCCATGCAGCCTAATGAAAATTCCTCATCCAAGTTATCTCAAGTTACTCAGGTCCACTAACAAGCGATAAGAAGACTACTGTGGCACGTGATACCTTCTCAAGTTTCTCACCTGATCTGACAGGGTTCGCAAAATACTTAAGCTATTGGATTGAAGAGAATCAACGCACTTTGATGTGTGGCACAGGAATTCCATCTGCTTCTGCACCACTGTTGCATAAATTATGTACCTCTAGACATCTGCACATTCTGATTGCGTCCCGACAGCATAGTTCAATGCTTTTAGGTTTCTTGCTCTAGATCGACCCAGTATTTACGTCGTAACATTTGCATAATACACATTTATCTCGGTCGTGAACAACAGCCAATGCTCGCAGGATTGGTACAGACAACCACATTAATCTTTTGCGCCGCTCACCTAAAATCCATCGAATAACAGGAAATATGATTTGTTATTGACCGCTGGTATGTTGGAGAATCGATATGTAATCGAACATGTTGAATGGATTTTGAATCAACATCAATTAGCTTACAAAAGTTGATGACGCTTACCAAGTGCATGCCGAAAAATGCATGTGCTCAAGCGGATCATGGTACCACTTTTGTTGTCTTTGTGATATATTAAATCCAAAATGAAAACCTACATGGTGTCTGGACGGATTGTTTTCAGATGGACTTGAGGAAACCATAATAAGATTATCAGCCCACAAAAATGCCACTTGCTATAGGACTTGTAATGAGATTATTAAATCGTACCATTTGTACACTCAGAATGGCCTGTGTCAGTGGAATTGCGTGATAGGCCTTCTCAAAATAACCGCAAGTTATGAATGCTGCGTACCACCAAGTTATAAACTAGACTGTGAAATTTTCACAAGCATTATACAAGTGAGAAGTATTTTTGGTTGAGCTGATTATAGTTTATTAATCATTGTCCACTTGTAACAACGGGTCCATCATCTACTTCCGAAAACATCAAAGCCAGCGATTCAGTGCACCGACTAACGACAACCTCACCAATTCAAAGAATTCATTATTCCGGAAGATGGTAGACTTCTCCTAGACGTTGTAGGTACGTGATAAGCGCACTGTTAGCTTACTTGGCCTGCTGGAAAACGACAGTTTAACCGAATCACCAAATTTCGGTTTTCAGAGGAAATCAATCGATCGCGGTTTTACTGTGTGTCAGGTTCGTTTCAGTTTCGGCTTCTGCGGGTTGAAGATTTGTTCGTTTTGTTCAGCCCATTCACGACCGAGGCCCACAGATTTATTTTGTGGCAAAGCTTGTTGACTGAAATGTTGTTGTTACACCAAGTCATAAATAGATATTTTCAGTACTTGCAAAATATACCCTGCTCCTTCGATCAGTATGGTTCACAGTGAACCTACACATTCATTTCTGTTGCTGTCAAGTATCCAGTAGCAAAATTGTACCTAGGTGTCACTTAGGAGAAGCCGAGAAGCCAACCGTAACCAAGGGAAAATGAATCTGGTTCACTATGAAGTCAATTCGATTGACAGTACACTCATCTCATAGGCCTCCAAGTAGGGAGAGCGTTTAGATTTGGTAGTAACGAATTCTTCATGTACCGTTTCCACATAAAGTTTCGGATGAATTAGTTGAACGGGTACCATACGACTGCACGTCGACTTCTTACGTCTGATTAAGCAGGTCGTAGGCGAAATTCTACGGTCATTTTCACCTACCGTGTAATTATCTCGGTAATCCAGATTTCCCATTTTCACTATACAACCATTTCAGAAGTTGAGCGTACCCATTGTTTAAACCAGCTTTTTAGTTTGCTTATCACAAAGAGCTCAACATTGCTCTCGGGCTAAGCTTGATTTTGCTTCCGGCTGTTCGGTACTTAGCACAGCTACCTTTTGTGAAATACATATATAGCAGAGGAACGTCAAGCCAATCGGATTCAATATACGTAAAATAACTAATGATTAGGGATGCGTTTAGTTCATTCTAGTGTGGTTATCTCACTCGAAACCATCTTTTTCCAAATTCGCCTCTTTTCTGAGACGAGAGCGTCCGTTTTCGTGAAATCGGTGTGCGTTCCCCCTATTTGGCGAATTCCTTAACCGATGATTGTTTGAGTATTACTGATGAATAGTTTGACAGATCTGTTAATTTAGAAGGGACCCAAATGCGAAAAATCTGGACTTCGGCTGGATTCGAACCAGCTGAGCTACCAAGCCACCTGGTAAAGCGTTTGCTGCCTTTGGGCGTGTTTCTGTCGCAGGCTCGATTCCAGCCGAATTCCAAAGTTTTTGCAATTAGGTCTCTTGCCGATTGGGTAAGTGTTTTATACACGCTCTGTGAACCTTAAAGTTCCACCTCCATAGTTGGAATTCAAATTGAGCTATCTTGTTCATTTGGCTGAGTAAGCAACTAGCTATGTCACGCTTGACAAGCAAGTACATTTTAAGTTCTGTTTACTAGAAATAGGCTCCATATCCTGATAATCGATTTAAAATCCGGGTTTACAAAAAGAGGGGGAATGCAGAGGAAAGGAGGTCTGGATTACCGATTAGATAACGTTGGTTGTATAACCTCAACATGTCCGACCCACTGTATTTCACTACCGTACAACAGTGCTTATTCTGAATACACCCTATAGAAAATCCATTCATCCTCTGCGAATCCTGATGACGATTTTGTGGTTCTCGCTAATCGTGTTTTATTCCCTTTTAAACTGTTTATGTCAAGCAACGCCGAATCCTCTGATTTTGAGCTCAGCTTCCACTCTGATTCACACAGTTTCAAAGCACTTTTTGCACAAATGCTTCGGTCAGTTAACCCTCAGTGAAAAACACAAACAGTGTCAGTGTGTGTATCTGCAGCTTTCCGGTGCGGATCAACTGAGCGAAGCGTATACGACGGAAGCAACGAAATTTATGCATGAATTATGTTCGAGCCCTGGAAAATCTGGTCACTCAATGAATCTCTACAAAAATATGTTGCACAGTAGGCAAGATGGCCTTGGTGATAAGAATAATTTATCCCTGCCTTCAGTTTTTGAGTTGATGTAAAAATTGGAGGATACGTTTCCCCTGAAATATTTCACAGAACTTCTCCCCATGTCCCCTTTTATATTTGAATGTTTTCCATATTTATCATACTTTCAAAGTTGTACACAATCTCAGCCATATCATGACTTCCGTCAACAATACCAAGGTTTTTCTTGCAACGAGATGACTTGATACAAGTGTCCCAAATATTTTGGAAGCCTCCAAATTGTGTGCGAGATTTGTAATAACTTGAGATTGATGTAAACGTCTCATGTGCCATAACAATGTGTGAAACACTATTATTCCTGCTGTCCTTGTCAGTTTTATGATATGAGATCAAATAAGCTGTCCATATGAACTGAATAGTCGCAAGTTAACCTTTGTAGCAGAAATTAATGTAGATACTAACTTTGCATTATCGATAATGTGTAGATTCCACCACAGCCTAACATTTTTGAAGATTTTCGACTAATCGAAAGCGTCCTTACGGAGGCAAGCATATAATTCACAGTATGAAAGCTTACACAGCTTTGTACCAACAAGGTAATAGCGGTTCGTGATAGAATGCTTTTGCCCAGTTAACACCTCGAAGTCCAGCACAGCCAATTATCACGGGCGTTTCGTGATAATGATACTCAAAGCACTGAATAAGAGCCAGTACTACTGGAGTATTATATAGTTTTGGACGAATACCGGTGTATATCAACGTTTATAAAGTTGGTCTAAATTAGATCACAAAGAAAATTTGGGTGTTACTAAAGGACTAAAGATCTCACATGTTCATGTGCTCAAATTCAGCTATCGTTGATACACTGGTAACCTTATTCATCTTGAAAAGATTCCTTCAACTTGAACTTAACCGAATCTTTGTCCACGCATCAGTACTCTAGAAGGCCGCATAGCAGGTTTATTGAGACCGGGGAGTTCTACCTGTGTAGGATGTCATAGTCGAGGGGTCATCGATTGGTGTTAACAGACAATAAAAGTGTCCCCTATCGAGACGATAGAGCAACCCGTCCATTACTCACAAGCGAAAGTGGTTGTGCGTTCACATACGATAATTCGGTCGTGCCTAATGTGAGGTGAATGGCGCAGTGGTAAACACGGTTGCTTGATGAAAGTGTGGCCGTGGTTCAAGTCCCGGCTGCAGTGGCGAGGATATGCACTACTGACGAGCTGCTCAAATCAGAGCGAAATGCGACTGGAAAGTCCATGGGAATGTGACAGCTGCGATCAAATCGACCAAATCCCCGACTACTCATCAGTAATCTCCTATCTGTTATCACACGGTCCTTCTTGTCGCATCTGCAAGTAGAACTCGTTGGTCGGCTTTCGGAATTGTAGGCGAAGCAAACAGCGTTTAAATAGTTTCCGACTTTCAGTAGTTTTCCCGCATTATCCTTTGCCGCTTTGACACATTCTTTTGATATTTTACTCTCGGCGTAGTCAACAATTTTATTTTTGTGCATATCTTTAATGAAACAATGTGAAGTTATGAGATGATTTCAGAACACCCTGTGAACGATCGGCAATTCCTCTCATTAAATACATTTCATCTTCGTTTGTAAACTTTGTTTAATTACATTTGGTTCATAGAAGCCTCTCTGTCGGGAGTGAAACGTTATCGATTAGATAAGTTGCCAACTGCTTGTGAATCGTTTTGGAACCACGTATGCTAAACTGATCTCAAGTTCAAATTGCATTGAGTTCTCTTGAAGAGTTTAACACTGGCTAACTGTAAAAAATAGTTCCTTGATGGCCACTTGCAACAGTATCACCGTATCCGCTCTTTTTTCAGTAGAAGTTGATATCACTGACAGTTAACACATGTTAATTCAGAGCACTACTTACCGGAGAATGCCGAACTTTCCGTCGGACCAACAAAAAGTCAAGAGCTTCGCCCGTTTTTTTGAACTCTTCATCATAGCTTGGTGGTAGTTGAGCAAACCGTCCAAGCGCATGTTGGATCACACATCTACGTTGTTATCGATGAGTTGATGCGCACCCGTATTACATTTTCGTAGCTATTGTTTCCTGTGTTCGTATTGCAACTAAAGGCAGCTCTGTAATACTCAGAATTATGGACTTTGGTCAGTCCTAGGAATGGTACTCGGATTGAAACCCTCCACGTAAGTAATACGGAGAAGACTTCGTACTTGTTGCAGTAACAAGTTCGTATTCATGTGACAAAAAGCTGAATTTATAAATGTACAACAGTATTAACGAAATATTAGTCACTCACTGGCTGATCATGCTGACATACAAAGTAAAAAACTACATTAATTGGTGCAGTATAGAACAAAGAAATTGGCGAATAACGGAAGTCGTAACATTGAGGCTGTTTGTCCAGTCCTGATGTAGTATCTTTAACTTGACCTCTAGATTGGTCCCCTGTTGCACCTTCTATTCTGTCATGATTTTGATAAGCGGTGAATCAAGCTGATTTTCATCACAGGTTTGCATGCTATTATCCTCATTTTCGGTTGTTTATCCATTCAGATAAGCCGAAATGTCGAGTGAAATGAAGCGGAAAACTATGACACAGTGATTGCTGAATCCACGTTTACACTGGGCCACCTGAAAATATTACTGGTATTGTTTGTGCAATAAGCCGTCAACCGCGTCCGTAAGTTCATATTATCGGCTAACGTAGATTCACTTTGGATCATGGTACAAACGTCTTTCACAAGTGTCGTTTTATCCTGCTGGCACTGTATTCAGCCAAAAAAAACTACTATTGCAACACTGCTAGTGTAGCCAAAAACGATTGAAATACATTCGTCGAGCAGTTTTTTAGGGCGGTGACTGTAGTTGACCTAACTCTTACTGTTTCCGGCTGTCCAGAGTCCTTTGTGTACATCGCACATTTTCGTTCACTCACTTCAAGCAGAAAGAAACGGGCAAACGGTGTGATTCCATCAATGCTGTAGGCCATTAATCTGCTCAATCTTGACTAAGTTACGTATTTTGTACGAATACTGTCTCCATAAAATATCTCCCAACAAACACCTTCAGGACAACGGAAACGTCTTTTTACTATATGATTGCACATCTCTCAGAACGATCAACAATCAAGAAACTGGTTGCAAAATTCAAAGTGTGATTTTCAAACACGTTTACGATCACTCATCATTGGACTAACAGCATAACGGTCATACGAAACAGTGTCTCCAGGGGGAAACGAACTCACTGCCTCTTTTGTTCGTTTCATCCTATAAAACCAGTTTCCTACAAAGGTCACGACCTGATGAATAAATAACCTGAAAAGATATTGTTCGCCACATTTTGGTTTTGATTATTTCAGAGGATCGTACAAGAAATACCGTTGAAGAATGAAATGTACCCAATCACCCCCGGAAATTACAACATATGGCTTTGTCGGGTCAATTCTAGTTAGGTTACGCCCTGACCTCACAAAAGTCTAATGAATACAAAAAATCATTCACAAAAATTCATCACATATAGCTCAATATCCGCATCTGATATCGTGTATCTAACAGTAGGTTTGTTGCCGGATTACATCGAACCAAATTCTTTGAGATGATGGTCAAAACAAGAGCGAACAGACGTCATTATAAAGCTCATTATAGAATCTCAGCTAAAGTGACTGTAGTATAAAAAAGACTTCCCTTCGGAAAACTCGTCATAGGTAGAAAAACGACACTACCTGAAATATAATATATTCTTTCTTTCTAACAGTGCCCTTCACATCATGGTCCAGTGTGTGGACTGGACAGTAGTTGCAATATCGTGTTATCATTTGAGACTTTCTGCGTCCGAATGTGGATCACGTCTAGGGTATGTATCCTGACAGTAATTCAGCTTGCTTGTGATTCAGAACGTTGGGAAGCCAACTAGTTCGCTGTTTTTCCGTATTATTTTGACTCTAAACGCTTTCAGGTGTCTATCACAAACTGTGGTCCTTCATCATTGTAAGGATCAGCCGGCATTACTGTTATCAAGAATCGGGATAATTCAGACTGATTAAATAAGTCGCGATGAGATCTCAATGTTGAATACGAGCGCCTACTCATTTTGACGCTTTAGGGGAAGTAGCATTTCATCTTAGACCATACCGTCCTTACAGCGTAGGATTGAATTGCTACTCCCAAAGAGAAACACCTCTGCTTAAAAAGGATTTGTGCTGCATCAGGATACTGCTTGACAGGGGGGTAGTCTCTAAGTAACAACTTGATGAGTCTCGTGTGGAACTCAGTTGAACAGTATTTGTAACTACGAATATGAAAGTGTATCGGTTGGTGCTTCAATTAACAACATGAAATTACCTGAGTCAAGAGTCACCCCGTATAATTCGTCGCAACATATTAAACTGTTATTGAGAGTGAGTAGCTTGCTATTTATAATGCAACGTTTGTGCTACTGGACCTCAAAGTCTACGCTACACTGAAGAAGCGTTGTGTGAAGGGATGTTTTATTTACTATAATGATTTAAAAAAGATCCATTTTCGAAAAATCCGGACTTCGGCTGGATTCGAACTAGCGACAGAAACACCATGCCAAAAGGCGGCACGTGGTTTTGCATATAATGAAAATCGCCGAGAACTTAAACGTGAGCTTACCAAACGCTTGCACAAAGACAGTGAGCACCACTTGATGTATTTTTATCTGTGAACAGCAGAAATCTTGTTTCTCCCTGATCCGTGGCTGTGGTGGCCGCTGGGTCGGTGTGAGACCATAAGTGAAAGAGGCAGCTCACTTGTCACCGGCCAATCGCGCTGATTTGACGGGTCGGCTTGGACTTTTGAGAAACAGTTCAGCTGGCCTCAACCAGATCATGTGGACGATGAGATCCGAATGGTCATTCATTGCGTCCCTGACGACTCTCCATCAGAAGTACAAGCAATTCTGGATATTCAGTTACTGAAGCGTAACAGTGATCAAACCTCACCTTTCCTCTCTTCAAGGATGGTGGGGGAGAGGTAAATATCAAGACTGAAGAAACACCAGACGATTTGCGAAACTGAAGGAGTGCCTCGTGATCGGTTCTCGTCAACAGCAATTTTCGTTTACGAGAAGGGAGCCCGAATTCTACGTGACAGTTATAGATAGATCATTCTAGTGTCCGCTGCGTCGAAGTTAATTACTGGCCTCATTTTATGGTGGCTCACTAGTGCAACAGAACGTCAGATACGTGAAGAACTGGCAGAATTTCACTCCAGTTAAACGTGCGCCGTTCGCATTTTTACCTTGCAAAGGATCTTGGAGCATCAACACTCTTATAGGTAGCCAATGGTCGTGATCATTTTAGACTTGAAGGCTGCTTTCAATTCGATTGTTCGTAACGTCTTCTGGAGCTGTTGTTTCTGCAGAGGAGTTCCAGGGAAATACTTGAGTTTGTTCAGGTCACTATGTGCTCACCCTTAAATTAGGGTAGGAGTTTATAGGCAAATGTCCCGGACGTTCATCACTTCTAGTGGTGTTCGTCGAGTGTATCCAATCTCCTCCTGTTTGTTCACTTTTGTCATGGATGACACTCTGAAAGGTGTGCTTGAGGAATCCGGTGAGCTTGTTGTTGAGCTTCTTTCTGGCGCTAGGTTGGCGGACATGGAGTATACGAATGATACTGTCTTACTTAGCCCCTCCGCTGAGAGCATATAGACCATGCCGAACAAGATGAGTGACCGGGCTGGCTTGTGTGGAATGCGCTTCGCACCTTCAAAGTGCAAAGTGTTGTCTTCATACTGGGGTATTCCCACTTTTGTCTTTTTCAGCACATTTAAGTCACTTAAGACTGTAAATATTCTCACGTGCTTGGGTAGCACTATCTCGTTAACTTATGATATTAATGATGAGTTATCAGCGACGATAGCAAAGGGACAAGTAACCTTCGCCAGCCTGCGTCATCTGCAACGTCGGAAGAATGTTCGGTTGTGGCTATAATGAAGAGTATGTAATGAATGTGTGCGTTCCATTTTGCTTTGTGGTTCGGACAATTGGCGTATTCGGAACGAACAGGTCATCTGTCTTGGTGCGTTTGACCGTAGTTATCTCCGTCAATTACCCCACATTAAAAGGGACTGATGGTGTCGGCAATACGGACTTTCGCCCGTACGTATTCTAAAAAGCTGAAGATGCGCGATCAACCGGTCAACTAACCAATTTGCCCAGCCAACATTGTTTTGGTCACCTTGTCAATCTTGGTCATTTACTTAACTTGTTAGAGACGCTATCAGAGATAGCACTGTGCCGCGATCAACGGCTCACCTGTATTCATGCCACTTCTATTTCTTCCGCTTTGTCTTCTTCAACTATAATAATAATAATTATTATTTTTGACTGTATAGGTAACATTTCTACTTCTAGATTACCCACATGTCCTTGTTGCGGTGAGCGGCGGCCACAGCCACAGTACCTTCTGATCAGGCTGAAAGCTGCTGCTGCTGCTGCTGCTGCTGCTGCCGCTGATGATGATGATGATGATGATGATGATGACGATGATAGCGCACACTACGTCTGGCAATCACTGTTCACCAGATATTATTGTGCATTTTCTTCTAGATGTGGATGTTATCTGTACCGTCTATTCGAACTGTTCACAGGAAACCTTCCGCTTTAATAATTTTAAGTTGCTGCCACCTGGTTGCACAACCATGTTAGCCTTGATATGGAGCGTGTATAGAAAGTAATGAACGTGAGGCTTGTCCCCTCATCACTTGTAACACTTGTTTCGTATAATTTACATACAAGACCTTTAACGTGACAATTATTTCGTACGTGTTCAAGCGCAAGGTCTCAGACACGGAGGGAACGCCAATCTTTTGTTTTACTGCTTTGTCCTGCTTAAAACTTATCTTGTGAATTAGCCAAATGTCACATTTCTGACAATGTGAAAAGTCTAGTAGTGTTGGATTTGAAGCTATTTTGTGACCAAACCGTCAGAAATGCAGAATGCCACTGATATGAAATAACACTTTATAATTGGTGGGGTAGACGAAAGTTTGATACAGTTTATGATTTAGTGCACACAAATTCATCCTCTTGCCTAGGACTTTTACTGTTTCTGCGTTCATTGTGTTCATGTAGAAAACTTTCATGCTTTCATGCGACAGCTGACGGTTCAGTGCATATATATCCACCTGTTTTTGAATCGAGGAACAGGGACCGTTGGTCTTTGCACTTTGACGAACCTTTTTATCGGGATACTGGGGTATTTATACATTCAATTTTTAGCCACATATGCCTGTCAGACTATGGCGCCATATAATGAACATTTTTAACAATGGAACGTCACTCATAGTTCATTGTATGTTCCGCATTCAAATAAGCGTTTCAGCTGGCTCCAATAAAAAACTTACTAGGTTGAAGTTTCACGTTTCTCAAAGAAACCCAGCATTGTTAATTCTTGCCACTTAGGAAATGTTCTTTGCGGTTGACATTTTAATGAATTAGGTGGGTTGTTACCATGTCACTCACATCATGTCATGCGTAGCAGGAGTACCATATCCAGAATATCAGCTGCCTGCGCTTGAGAAGAATGTTCTGATTGGTAGACCCTCTCGGGCGAGAGGCATTGGATACATTTACTATTTTTCAGCACAGTCGAAAATCAAGTCTGGAAATAGTGATGTGGAAGATTCCATAACTATGATGAAGCCGCAACACAATGCAACAAATTACCGATTCATAACCCCCATGATCGTAATGTCATTGACACTTGCATATTACCTACTTCTATTCGGGTAACATTGTCAAATTGATTCCATAGTTGACTTATCTTGCTGAGTTATGTTCAATCATTATTGTTATGTCCATTGTCGTTTTCCGGACTCGATTCGTTGTTTGTGTTTGCTAAGTTTGCAAATATGGAAGTCGGGAGGAAAAATAAATAAAAAAACAATAGTAACCTATAGACGCGAGGATCCATAAGGCCCTGCTCGTCTGCTGTCGCAACGCATTTGATCGAGTCAAACCATCTAACCAATCAGACAGGATCGTTCAAGCCAATCTGCCGAACATGTGGGATACAATCGAAACAGGTCAAAGGTCGTATACTATCAATTGCAGAGACCATCGCAATTCGCCTATACTCACCACCACTGTTTGCTCAAAAACGGCTAGTCAAAACGTTAAACCTTCCATGGCCGTGTACGCAAACCCATAATAGATTGATCGCATAGATGTGACGTATCTCTCGCCGATTTCGTACAACTCACGTGGTCAATGTTATGTAACTAATTCTCACGACTCAAACCAGACAGAAACTATTGACTGACATCTTTCGCTTCAGTGATACGTTATTTACCACCCCCATCGAACCCATATAAATGTGTTGTATTTAGACTGACAATGAAACACCGAAAACCAGCTTGTTTGCTACGCATTTCTTCTCATGACTAAACCGGCTTTATTCACAGTATAAACAGATTATTGAGTTGATGGGGAAATCCGACGTACGTTCAGTTGGATTGATCTGTCTGAAAAATATCTTAGAAATCGGATTACAGTAACTGCGACCTCACTGCCACGTCGAGCACTTAACTAACAGGACGCCAGGCGCAGGTTCCTCGGTGAATTCGAAAGTATTCTTGTAAACGCACTATAAAGTTATCATCTATGGTCTTGCTATATCTTTTTTTCATTAACCACAGTTTACAAGTCCCACCTGTCATGAAAACTTGGTCCACGATAACATAACAAAGGTGGATTCCATGCTGTAATTTAACCGCAAACTTCATCGGATTCTGGGGCAAACTACAGTCAAGTGTTTCCGTTAAATAAAGCTATGCATGAGATAGGATTGTCTGTAGCCCTATGGTGATCAGCAGGGCGATTGAAATCACCGGCTTTTTGCAGGTCCCTACAGATTATGGGGTTGGTTGGTAAAAATCCATTAATATATTTGCGTCTTCTTAAATGATCTTGGTAGTAAGTTTTCACTTCAGTGGCCACAAGATAATTTGCAATTGAGCAGTTGAATTTCTAGACCACACGACAGAAAACGTAGATAACGTCGCATTTATTATTTGACTTTCATGGAATGGAGTTTTACTGTGACGTCTCACAGAAACAATATAATGTAAGGACATAAACATTGAACAGTCCTTTTTCTTGGTTTATACTGAGAGATCGGGAGATAACCTTGCATATAGAATTAACTTTGACATTTTGCGGTCAGCCGTGTCGTCTTAACGAACGAAGACGAAAAAATCACAAAGACTTACGCAACCGGAACTAAGCAAAGTGAGTAATAATTACCAGAGGTTGTGATATATATTTTTATAAATAAATTGTTCAGGGTTGAATAAAGGATTCAAAGAACCGGTGGTGCACGATCGTAATATCATTTCGTAAGTTCTCGTCAGTTGTTTCATATAACGTCAGTGAAAGTAAAAATTATGTAAACGAATTAAGCACGCAAACCAAGTCAATACGTACAATGGCCTATCATTGGTCAACACTAGGGCAGGAGAAGGTTCAAGGTCAACAGCTTTCGTACAAAGAGTACTGGCTTTTTACGCATGTCAAGCAAAACCTCGAGTGACTTAAGGATGTCAGGATTGTGGTGATGCGTCAACATACGGAAAGCGTTTATCGGATCGACAATATGACCGGTCTCCAGCAGGTGTTTGGCAATCGAGGTAGGCAGCTTGTACTGTTTGGTAGGGTCGTATCGGGTCACGCCACACATCACGTCCTCGATATGTTTGGGTTATTTTCTTTCCTCCTAAGGCAAAATGATCAACCTATTCTGCCAGTGTGAATGTCATCGCAGCTGCAGATGAACCGGTTAATGCAATGTGAAGTAGACAACTCTGGTCTTAGTGTGCGAAGTTGTAGGTGACTTCGTGCGACTGAGCAGACGCATTATACTGCCTTATACATCCGTTGGATGACCTATGTCAGTCGTTGCGTTAAAAACTACATATTATCTCCCTTATATGGAAATTACATGCCCACAGGTTTATTTGGAACAGGTGTTTATTTTGGGTTTATTACTTCTGGCTCGCCATGAAAATCAATAAAACCCAGCGGATAACCATTGGAAACCACGGTATCACGAATAAATTTTAACTCTGCGTCAAGTGTTACCACCCGTACAGATTGTTCGCGTTCTGTGAAACAAGCAACAAACCAGTGAGGGTTTGTGTTAGATGGGTGAGAAACTATTGAAATTCAGATACTGTCCACCCCCAGGTGAACTTACGATGTACTGAACGACACACTGTATACTCCTCCCGTCTCGTAATGCTGATATCCAGAAAGGCAAGCGTGTCTTCTCTTTCAGCCTCAGATGACAACTCTAGGTTCGGGTGAGAAGAGTTCAATATATCCAACGGTTCATCTACTGTTTGTTTATCTTGTGCGGACACTATTGTCACCAAGATATCAAGAAAATAGTACTGACAGTGAAACACATTTTGCGAGTTACAGAATGGGCACATAACCTAAGTTCAGTGTAAGTATATAAACCCTATTGGTACTATGAACGCTTAATTATAGAGTTTGCCAAAGATTCACAAACAGCAGGCACCACTACAGCCAATCCGTGCGATGGCCGGTTTGTCTTATCACCCTCTGGCCAAGTGGATGTTTTCCAGCCAGTTAGCGGACTGGCTTCAAAATGTTGTCTGAAAGACACGTTTGAGATGTGTGACTTTCTAGGTCGTGCTAAGTTCAAGGGAAAAGATATGTGCTATCTTGACTTAGGTTCGCCTTTCATATATGTGCCATTAAGGGAGACGGTCGAGTTTGTCTGTGACTTTTCACTGGCTCATGACAAAGTTTCATGTCCCAACTAGTATCCTAAAACCTTCGATATTTTTATTGGCTAAAACTATCAAATTTCATTTTCAAAATATGGGATATAAACAAACAAGGACAGTCGCTATGCGTAGCCCTCTGGGACCAATTTTGGCTGACTTAGTTGACCATGGTTGAGTCCCATCTTAGGAACACATTGCACGACATCTCGAATTAACGACGAGATGTTGCTGATACAATGTTATTCGTACACGATAAACAGACAGTATAAAAACTATTCGAATTGGCAAATTCTTCCCACAAAAAATTAACTTTTTCACCTGAGCTTGAAAAAGAGGACAGGCTTCCTGCGATGGTTCCATAAGTATAGCAATGAGAAATAGCTTTAGCGATAGTCATCACACTGGTCATCCTGGATATCGGAACTAAGAGAAGGAAGGATGCTACAGTGTGTTGGTCAGTAAAACGTATGCCTACTTAGGAGTGGACAGGATCTGAATTTCAACAGATCGATTGTCAGACACCTGATGGAGACCGGTCATATTGTCGATCCGACAAACGCTTTCCGTATGTTGATGCGCCACCACAAGCAAGACATCCTCAAGTTACTCGAGGTGCTGCTTGACATGCGTAAAAAGCCAGTCCTCAGTGTACGAAAGCTGTTGACCCTGAACCTTCTTCTGACCCAATGTTGGCCAATGACAGACTATCGTACATATTGATTCGGTTTACTTGCTTAATTCGTTTACATACTTTTTACTTTCACTGATGTTATATGTGAAACCTGAGGAGAACTTACGAAATGGTATTACGATCTTGCAAAACCGGTCATTGGATTTCTTTATTGAACTTTGTAACCGGGGGAGGACGTTTTATATTTTCGAAGTGTATCAGTGATACTAGATATCCCTTGTTAATAAACTATGATGCAAATAGTTTAATCACACAATAATCGCGGCCTCATGAAATGATCAGTAAAATCCGGATTAGTTAAGTTAAACAGTCTGAACAGCTTTAGGCTATGAAATTTAACTTTGACCCACTCAATGTATAACAAGTAAAATACCTCTGGTTGACGGTAGCAAGCAGATGCTTACCAAGACACACTAAGGCATATTAATGACTAATGTTAGTGTTATCAAAATCGGAGTCTATAAGTAGGTTACTCTCACACAACTTATGCTGGTATAGGTACCTGCCGAAGTGGATCATGTGCTGGTATAGGTACCTGCCGAAGTGGATCATGTGTTTAGTGTCATGCTAAATTCTAATTCTTAAACTGAATGACCGGCAAATCACGTGGGCTTTCGCCCTCGTTTTTGAAAACTTCGTATCATTTTAGGTCGGTTCGTTAACTTAGTGTCTAGTATGTGTGCAGTTGATGGTGTGATTCAATGTTGTCCACAGGGAACAAAGTAAGTTACGTAGGTATGTCGTTAGTACAAACCCAAAGAAATTTACGAAGTACTGGTTTTAAGATAGCCCTCATGTTTCCTTCATTGAAATTTATTGAAATTAATATATTCCCTAATGCTTACTATAAACGGGTTTGTCGAATGAAGGGATTTACTTGAATGAAAATGCCATGACAACATTTATGGTATGAACCATGTTAAGTGCATAAAACATTAGTTTCCACTGACGACCACAACGGCAAGCTAGAATCCAAGGGAGGCAATCACACAAGGACTAGTTGGGTGCTCCCATTTTTGAGAAGAAGCTGTATTTATGGTTTATTACTTCAAAAAGTGTTGACAAATGTGAACTCCACTGCACTTGAGCGTTTAAATTTCGTCGGTAAGCTGGCTATTTTCGTACTTAATTATTTCAAAATAGTGCATAGTTCTATAGCTAGGGTTCAAACACATAACCCGCAAAAATGGGCTGCGATCTAATTTCCGGGCTTTTAAATGTTTAAAAACGGGCCATTTTCAACTAGTTTCAGCAGAAAGTTTACTACCGATGTCATTCCAATCATAACAGGATCTAGTCCGATCAATAAGTCGCTTTATGAGGCATGAGTGGTAAATGTTCACCGTTAAACAACGGCTCTGCATGTTCCATGGCAAACCCATACATGTCAACGCCAGTAACGGCTCATACAGACAAATTGGGTTACAAAACATTTCTGTTTTAAACCGCTTAGACCTACTCTAGCCTAGAGTGGACAACTTAATGGCAAGTTTAAAACGTTGGCCTGAAAACAAAATGGTGGTCGCCCTCTAAGTGACTACTTTGTGGAAGAAACGAACGAAAATCGGTGAAGCATTCTTCACGCTAAAATCAATGAAGCAATTAATGGTGTGACTCATCATCGAACTCATCATCGGACGTTAATTAACGTATATGGCCCGGTGTTCGCAAGGCGAATATATGCGTGACTCATCACTTGCGATGAGCATCCAGTCGAATGTAAGTTCGTCCGTATGTCACGAAAGCATTGACAAGAGATTATCCGCAGAATGTTCTTGGGCTAGAGAGTTGCTGATCATGGGATATCCCTTATAAGTGTATGAAAGTGGCAACTACAAAAGGAAACTATTTTAATCAGCCCACCTGTCTGGTCATCCGTTAGCAGCAGTGCATCGCCAGTCTCTAGGATGACGCTTCCCACAAAGTGCGTATACACGATTCAAATAATCGCTTTCAGGTTTTAAGTTTTCTGGCAATGGAAGTCCTAACTTAGTTTTCACGCGTTTGGATAGTGCCACACTATGCACTAACGATGCTGTATGTGACACAACAACCATGGTAGGATTGGGTTATGATGGACGAGTCTGACATTAAACTTAAGTTAAATACAAGTACTCGAAGAAAAATTGTGATCTACTGCATTATCCGAAGAGCAGAGTAACTGCACGAATGTAACTACTAATTTGTCACATCGTTCAGGTTGAAAACCGGAATTTAAGTAGCACGGTGTTGAGTGCAAAAATGTGGTGGTGTAACTAAAGGAGACGTGCTGTGAAGGGATCGGGAATATGGCAGTGTACCGCCGGATTAATAATAGAAATATGATTCGCAGTCAATCGAGTGCTTACAAATATGCTACCTCGATCACAGTCAGCCGCAGAAGGGCAAACTTCTGTGGGAAACGGTGCCCGAACATATTTCATTAGTGATTCCTCAAGCTGTCTCACGTGGTATAATTCCTGAATCCGTATGTTTTCATTCGTGTTCATTTAGTCCTGGTCAGAACGCATCATGTATGACCGTGCGTCGATTGCAGTATGTCACATCGGATCTAATCATTCTAGTTTACGAAGCTCGTAGATGTGACAGCGTGTGTTTGAATGTTGATGAAGATTCGTGAGATTAGCTATCTTGTTTGTGGGTATGACTGAGCAAAATGTTAGACATGCATAGCAAGTGATGCGTAAGTTAAAAGGATAAAACAAAGGCCACATAATCACCGGTCTACCTTTTTTTACGTTTATTTAAACGCACATGCTAATACCTGCCACCAATTAGAAAATGTCTTATTCAAACTGTACGTGGCCTTTGCATGCATTCCTCTCGCTTTCTGTTCACTGAGCCGCGTAGATCAAAATGGTATGCCCACAACCGGGCGTCTTGTTTAGTCTATCATACAAAACTGTACTTCGTCTGCAGGCTTCTTTGTTCGTGTGACTCTTCGTAGACCAGTGAAGTCGAACAGTGAATCAAAAGATCAGTACGTGCGGTATTTACCATGATAATGGGGCCGTTTCATAGGCCAGCCGAAAGTTAATACCTGATGACACGACTATTGTTCAACTCCCTCTTGCAGGAAGAAGGCCTATCTAGTCGCAATGTTGTTGTTAAGGTTTTCGTTCCAGTTCCTAAAATCACACAGAAGAAGTTGGGTTCATCATCACTCACATTTTGTCGTAGATACTGAATTAAGGTACACCTTCTAGCCAGTCTTTTGCGAGAGGAAGCACTGGACTTGGATTCCGCTGCTATTAAATTTCGTCAGTAGTACATATCTTTGCACGGCTGGAAGTAAAACTCCGGCCACGCTTTCATGAGGCAACCATGGTTATCACTGCGCCGCTGACTTCACGTCAGGCAAGACTGAATTATCATATGTGGACGCTCAACCACTTTCGCCTGTAAGCAATACGCAGGCCGTCTGATCGCTACGAAAGGAGACACAGTGACTATCCTGTCGTCTCCAGCTGATGATCTCACTTCTGAGACTTCTATGCAAATTAACATTATGGAAAGGGTGTAGAAGGATATGCACTACTGCCAAGCCTCACCAGTGACGAACTCGAGTATGGTCTGCTTTCTGAACTGGACTGACCTGATAATCTAATAGCATACGACACTTTCGATCACGTTAGTGATTTTCAATTCATATCAACCAAACCTTCTGCTACATGCCAATAAACGGTCTCCTTATCTTTCTGCATTCCAGCGGCTTTTATTTCCCAGTGCTACTTTGAGGAGTTCTGCATACAACAAGAACCCATTGGTTCGATCGGGATTTCTGTTTACGTTAAGCATAAATGCATCAGTTATTCTGTCCAGTTCTTGAGACCTAACTACAGAAAAGGGTTAGGACCAAACAGAGTTCTGTGTACTCGTGCAGGTTTGTGAGAAAAAAGTTAACCATGCTAACTTGTTTGGTTAACCAGGTGAAGAAAACCGGATTAAATTGAAAGGGCTGACCTTCGTCTAAACGGTTAGTACCACGTTAAACTAGAATGTTGGTCCTCTAAGCATTTTGTTCAAGAAAAGACGCCTAACTCATCAATGTGATTCGTTGTAGCTACTTTGCCAATCAGTGACCTCGACACCTTCAGTTTTTACAACGGAAATTAACCGTTCTCAATATTATTTAGCTCATCAGCCGCCAGGGTGCTTGGACTACGTCATCTCTGCTCGATTTTAGTAACAACGACGTTACGCCCGTTAAATTTTTAATTATCACTTGAAAACCAAACTCACAACATCCTCATCTATTTAAACCATTCTATAGTATCTGCCATAAAAATATGTACCTGTTCCACCTACGATGCTGTATCCAAGTGTATGGCATTCATATCAGCTCAGATGAACCACGCTGAAAGACTCTTAGACGAAGTCTCAAGTCTCATGAACAGAAACTTAAGAGGTCGTTCTGTCGTTGACATTTCTTGTTGTAGAGCTTTCAAATTTTGTCAGGGCCTAATTTTGAAAAAAATAATCTATTTCCTGTTGTTCTCGTCAACCTACTGAGATGTGGGAAATTGCCTGGAATTCAGTGCGTCGATGAAACCTCGAATACAGAGGTCATTTTTGGCAATGCGATCAAACCGTTCAGTTTACTGATTTGAGTCTTTCTATCAACTATTTGACTATGCTGTCTTCCTTTCTCTCACCCCAGCAATCCAAGAGTCGTTGACATACTTTGAACAGCACTGTACGCCTGCAAGTTCGTCATACCTTGGATTACTGTTTTCTCCTATGTCTTATTTAACAGTATTTTCTTAGTGTTACTGTTGTTCTCTCTGATTACATTTGTTTACCCGCAGGGTCAATTTATGTTCACCAGATGTCCAATTGCCTCGACAATGTTGACATCATCATTAATGAGTTTGTGTGCACGCTCATTAGCAAACTATGCAAATTTTGTCACGGAACATGGAATTGAACACGAACGTAAGTCGTGATTATCGATTAGTCCTTGTCAATCGCGTTGAGTTTTAGGAACATTCATTTGTAAACATAACGTTGTTCTAAACTTGATTACGACTTCCTGTTACTTTTAGTTGCCTTTCTGTGATAATTTCGTATGCAGAAAACTGCCATTGTAACGTTATATTGTTTTACGGCGGAAGTATCGTTGAAGAAACAACTGAGTTGCTGATGCAGGTTATGAAGAATCTGCGAGTCTTTCAATTAAGCCCACCTGATCTACTTCGTTCATTGTTTTCCTTTCACTTGTGCCTAGGAATAGTGAGGTTGGAAGCGGAAGGGACGAAGGATACGTTGAAGCTAGTGACGACCGTAAATGTTGGGAAGACTGAAAACGTGCACTCATTTCGGACGGAATGCTGTGATATAAATGGTTCCGTTACAATGAACGCGGATGAGAGGATAGACATGCCGTATAGAATAGTTTGTACACTGGTTGTGGCTTATCACCACATTACTACTGCTTAGTTTGTAACAGTAAGCATCTTCACAGTCCGCCCGTCGTCTGCAAACAAAACGATTGATGTCGTGACGGACTCACGACCAGAGACGTCCTGGATACAGCCAGTCGAGAATGGTCATGTTTGGGCTTACCTAGTTGACTTCTAGTACACGGTCGAAGTGGTCGCGGTTGCGATTGGTCTTGAACAACTGACAGCCTTGTGCGCGTCTGTGATGCGAATAGTAAACGCAGTGTTGAACGCGGCGCAAAGTATCTCTATAAGGTTGAGACGAGCCAGTGGAGACTTGCAGCCACATGTTGCATCCGGTAACTCAGTCGTCTTTCTGGGTGGAATACAGATGTTTAAGGTGTCACGGACAAACAGCGGGCACCTCCGTGGTTGCCACCGCTCTTCGGAGATTATTGGATCTAGCGCTAGAATGGTTGGACCTAGATTCCAGATGATATATTTCGGTGGAAAGGTTTATTAGAAGATTTCAATTTACCACTAATGACGAGCTTGTATTGCACACTGACTAGAGAGATGAGTACTGAAGATCTACTGATAGTCACTCGAGGTATGTTGGCATTTTTCGTTTTCCGTGATAAAATCACAGGAGGAAATGATAGTCCTGTTTAACAGTGTGGGATTAGGTTGTAGGCGCGAACAGCACTTAGAATGGTGAGGTTTACTATGGAACGACGAGAAACGAACTGTCGAGACCACTTATTTCGAAGGCTTAAGAATAAAACCTTTACAAATAACTCTTTTTGTGAGGGTTGTCAGTAGGTGTTGAAAGTAACTGAAACAGGGTCTGTTTAGACAGCTGTTTAAGTTCACTGGTGAGCAGCTTAATGCTTGGTTGATACGCATACAACTAGTCCTCAAAGGATGCACTGAGCTCGATACAACTTTACTGTTTGCCATCACTACTGTAAGGCACAGTCTAAACTAGGTCAGATTGCGTTTCAACACCTACATCAAAGCGTGAACTATCGCCTTTACATGAGCCTTCAAAAAATCCACAGCAGTAATTTAAATAACCCGCATTTCAGTGAATAGCAACAACTAGTACTGTTCACAGTGTTGGGTTTCGGCTTTGTTTGCTCGCAAGTGACCATCAAGCTCTCGTAACCGGAGAAGATTATATTCACAGCAAGAAGTCAACTGTTTTAAAGTAAGTCTTTCTTGCTCAGCCGATAAAGTGAGTGGACAACATAGCTGTCTAGGGTGGTAAATTTATTGTGTATAATAAATATGAGAGCCACATTTACAGGAATTTTAAAGCAAATGTGTCACTTGGCGACTGTTTACAATCATTTATGGTGCTGCAGGAGTTCAACGTCAAAAGGGTGAGAATCTAACCAATGTTGAAAAAAACATAACAACCCACGAGGTCTCCGTTTCGAATCATAAGCGAATGTTAAAACAGTGTCAAACACCGATTATCCATGAATTAACGGCTTTCGCAACTGCTAAACAGCCGCCACTATCCTCAGTTTTAGATTAGAAGCTTTACTATTCACTTCAGAGGCAGGCTCACTGTTGTCTGGTTATCAGCTTGGCTGACGAATAGTTGCCATTGTATGACAGTCACACGAATCAACCAAACGTCAATGCATATCAGTAAGAGGTATTGTTTTTTGTAAGGTGGGCTGTTAAGTGATACTGATAAACTCACAACTCTCCGAATTGTGGAATGTTGGGATTCGTATTAATTATATCTTTTAACTATAGATTACTTGACTACCGATCCCTTGATAAGAATCCACTGAAATAGCCAACCTGTTTACAACTTCGTAGAAAACCTGCCGGATATTCAAAGGTACTAAGGTGTACAGCTTATCAACCGAATGAAAAATAGCGTGAAGATTTCCTAGATTACTTTAAGTTTAATGTTATCGCGGTCGTCCTCTAAAAACTTGCTGAATCAACATGATTTGGTGTTGAAGCTAACTTGCAATGACATTTTCGTGATTCTGTCATAAAACTCTGCCCCAGGGGTTTATCTCAGACTGCAATTGCTACCATATTTCATGTGTTTTTTTGTCGTATTCTTTTCATGATGGCTATACGGGCAAAATGTTTTGTGGTGTTTCCTTATAAGTCAACATGGAAGATGACGTTATTATGCGTGATTTCAAACACGTATTAAAGATTAGCTTACGATTACTTGTAAATACTGCAGTAGACTGTGCGAACGTACTACGCCTTATATGAGCAGCAGACTGAATGGCATAGACAGTGCTTACTGGACGTTTCAGATGAGTTATAAAGGATTTCGGATGTTCCAAGTTTGACCAGATGAATAGTTACCCGGATCAGTTGGCATATTCTTCTCATCATTTTTCCTGGGAATACCTGAAGTAAACTTGCTGCACTCACGGCGTAAAGTTAAAAACACAAGGAAAAACTATTTAGCAAAAGCCGCTAGTGTTTTTAAGAGGTAAGTTTGGTATGTCGGCTTGTTGCCTTTTTATTTCCCACAGTGTCCCTAGCGTGTTTGGTTGATAACCAATACTGTACTGCAGTTCGTAGAAACGGTAAAAATTTGAAATGTACTCTCCAGTGTTAACGTGATCATGAACGCATATAAATATAGTATGTGTAAACATGACTGTACTACACATTGTGAATAAGCACAAACATATTTGTGCGTTCTTTCCGCCAAAGCTTTTTGTCACTAATGCTAGTAATTGGAAACAAGAATAACGATGGGTGGAACACCTATACCTTCAGAAATTTTTGAAAACCTGCTGGATGCAGATGTTCGGGACTAGTTTTTTGTGGACGTAAAACAAAACAAGTCAACACCCAGCCGGAAGTCGTCTAACCTAGGTTAACCAAAAATGCGCAAAATTATTACGCACGTCAGGTTGTAGGTGACAACATTACAAATAAGAAGATGGGAACACTCCATCCAGCCTTTATTTGTGAAATGGTTCCATGTAGAAGGTTTTCTCACTCAGCAAGTATGATTCATGTTGAAGGTTTGTCGGTGAAAGTTCATTAGACTTAAGGTATAAGCCACCAGAATGTTCGGAAACCGAAAAGTTCAACGTATCACTTCAGGGGTCTGGAGAATTGTACATTGTTTGATAAGTTGTTGGATTAAATCATAGGGAGTTTTACTTTAACTGTTTGTGTGTTGTTTAGTGTAGTTTAGTACAGCCGATAAACGATGAATATACTTCACGAATGATAAATGTTTTGTTAATCGCATGGAACGAGTTAGGTTGTCGCTGTGTATTTTGGTCTATTTGAATTTCTTAGCAATATTTGCACATAGTTTGCATGAAAAGATTTTTAACTTAACGTTGTGTAGGAGCTAAACTTCAACATACGGCTTATTTGATGTTCAGCACAGTATGAAAATAAGCTGTTTTGCTTGTTAACTGTAGAGTGACTTGAAATGATCATTTCAGTGTTAACATACCAAGTTGGTTCAATATCACTTGATCAAGCGCAACAAACCTAAAACTTCTCATGGTGACAGTCTAGACTGCTGAAGAGAATACGTTAACAAATTCAATGGAAGATGAAGAAGAAACAAACAGAATTGCGTTCGAAACAGTGTGACAAAATTGAATGAATATATCAACTAGCTGTCAAAACTACTGCTCACTGAAAAGTGAGATAAAAGCAGCTAAAAATCCGTGAGATGTGACAGTCTGTATTCGGGGCGTAACTGAACCTATGTTTGCACCTAACGCACTTGAGCAGACTCTGTGTTAGCCTTCTCAATCTTTGGGCGTTGTATTGCTGGCCAATAAAAATCTTGCCTGACTTAGTGTAATCAGTGTTTTTTTGTGAAAAATAAAGAAAAACTTAATTTCGACTAGATTACTGGCACAAATCAACTAAACTTACCCGCCACTTGTGGACCTTAAATCTTTGTGTTTGCATCTGTACTTAGAGACATGCAGACAATCCGACTGGATATCTCATAGGGAGGAGATAATTTCAACCGACCTATTCTAGAGAATTCAGATTATGTAATCATGAAGACCCCTCAACAGGTCGTGGTTATATTATGCCGTTGAAACAATCATTAGCCAGAGCAATAGAAGTGTTAGTCATCAGTTAAAGATGCAAACATCCCTCCATTATAATCGGTTTAATATATATATATATATCCATAACAATCAATGCGAGATACTTGCACACACAATTTCTGCTCCTCTTCTAAAGCGACGGTAAGTTAAAAGATGCACTTACTTTCGTGCCGTTTCAAAACCCTTTGTTTAATGTTTTTTTGCTACTCGTTGATGTTATTAAGAATATAATCCACCTGACAAAACAAAGGAAGCAGCCAAGCTAGCATTTACGCACTATGTTTGCATCCGGAAAGAATTTTGGAAACACTACAAGGAACTGCGTACTGAACGATTTATTGCAGGTAAATCTCACTGTCCTTCAAGTGGCATATACCTTATTGTTGACACATTATATAGGAAGGTGGGAGAAAAGTGCATGTTTGCACAATTGAAGACGAATAAATTTGTCACGTACCCCGGTAGCCTCGAACTAGTGACCAAGTTCTTTTAGTACCAAGGTGGTAACCATCAACCAGTAATAGCAACAGCCTCACCTAACTGAAACACTCGTCGTTTGTTAGCTGCATAAAAGTTTTTAAAAGCACTAACCGTGGTGACTTCATGGCTCAGACGTCAAAAAGTGACTTGTGGTTGAGGGTGATGACTGTCTACGTTCAATTGCTTGCTCAACACCAGGTGCTGAAGTGTATTCCATATTACTGTCAACCCATGCTCGAACATGCCGGGCTTTCCGCGCAACTGGTATTTCGTGCCACCAGCGTAGGTAGCCTGGTGTTCATATTTAAACTGGTAAAGTCAGTGGGGTGGGAGTGAGTGGCGTAACTAGTTTCCTCCTTGAAAGGATTGATCTCCATTTGACTGAATAAAACATCGTGTCGAAGACTGTATGAACCGTTCTACCAAATGTTGATCGACACCGTCAAGTGCATTTTCGATCATATAAATTTGAGATAGCGCTCTACGAGGCGCAAATATTTCGCCTGCCTACATCTCAATACGATTTGTTGTGCCTCTCTATGAATGAATCCGGATAGTCATTGAATTGCGACATTGTTTTTAGTTGTAATTCATTGCAGAGTGTGTCTGAAAGGCACGTTTTTTTTTCTTGGCGAAGCTGGGCGTGTCTTAAGCGGACCGGAATAAACCGACTTAAATGTGAACACTGAGAAGTTTACGTAGTAATTCGGTAAATGGACCTTCCATTTGTGCTTTGTGATTGTCGCGTTATGAGAACGTCAGTGAATGCTACAAGTAGACTGCTCTGGAGGAGAAATGAGAGGGATATTTTTGAAAGCATTTGACATTATTGAGAGCAAACAGATAGCCAGTATGATTAAATCGTGTGCGCATTCACTACGTTAATTAATTTACTCTACGGTAGTCTGTAGCTTCTACTCAACCCGAAACGTAACATATCACTGATGAAGAAGAACTGAGTAGATTGTATACTACTACACCGTCGGCCTGTCGTTAACTTTATCATTGAGGTGGAAATCAATTTCTTGAAATACGTGGCACAAGCAATCGTTCTAGCTGAATAGTTGGTCAATTAACGACCCAATGTTTCCCAACAATCCTTCGAAATAATTAGTTTTCAGGAGACTGTTTTAAATTTTGAATAGACTTTCTGCTTCTAATGTATAGACTTTTAAGTTATGTTGGCGGAGTTTGCAATGTAATGACTGACCGCTTAGCCGCTTATTTCGTGTCATGAGAGTTTTGAGAATAGCCCATCCCTTGTTGATGAGGTCAGGTTTTCCAGAACGAGAACTGCAAGGAGGAATTTCATCCATTAAAAAAATTTAAAGACTCGAAACTGGTACCGCTCGAAAATTCAAAAGAAAACTGTAGTTCTCTTCTCGTATCTTAGTAATGGAGATTTTTGTGGTTCATTATTACTACTGTTGCAGAGATTTCTATTTTTTAGACTCGGAAATGATAATGGATACATTTTATTATTTGTCAGAATCAGGATTTTATTAAGTCTTCCTAGGCACAGTAAATTTATCTTACTTCCAATAGTTTTCTCCGCTATGACCTGCACATCATTACCGCAGGCGATCGATTGCCGTTAAAGCACACACACAGAAACCGTTCACAGTGACTATTTTGACTTGTTAAGTATGCCCATAAATTTGTCCATGCATTCCCATTAACAACCATGATTGGAATTGGATACGGTACAGAGCTCGACCAGAGTGAACAGATTGACGATCTTGATGCAGGTCAGTTACACTGGATTCCGTAGTAGGGTCAGACACTACTGCATTAACAACACACCTCCGTACATGCCGACTTAAAATATGCAAGTACGCGTCATGTTTCTGATGTAAAAAGAAAATTATAACGTGCATTTTCAAACGGTTATATATGCGAAACAAACGGCTTACAGCACGAAAGAATTACGTTCTATTAATCTAGTTTCCTGTAAAAGAAGACTTCACACTGGCTTTACGGAAGTTACTGTTAACATGCCTCCGAGTGATTCATACTTAACCTCTCCGTACTTCAAATCAAATCTTAAAGATATTTGCCTGGTATTTGCAGCTGCAACCTGTTCACCAGTGAAAGCATGAACGCATGTTAATAGACGGGAGGTTCGAGCTTCCATACTGTCACTATTTATTGGGCAATGTCCCGATGAGTTGGACTCCAGTAGCCACCCACATTGCTGTATATTGGGTACTTAATGAAGAATAAAACTTCTTCAATATGAAGTCCGTCAGCTAAAGGCACAACCAGAAATGATTTTGTGAAAGGGTTTCATAAAAGTTCTGGGATGAGTAGTTTAGTGATGGCATACCCATGTAAAGGACCCGAAGCGGATGTCGATTCAGTCCACATATAGGCTGATATCTAGTCAATTGAGGAGAGCGAGGTGGTCTTCGTTACCATATTGCCAACGATTCAAACTAAAAGATGCTCCTGCAAAACACTCAAAAATTTATCCGATAACAGTTACTGGACAGTCGGAGATGGCAATATTGCAAAGTAACCATGTGGGAGCGTTCGAACATTTTTGTACTGCGGGCTTATTGCCTAAGTTTCTTCTCTACAGTGACTGCCTTTCTGAGGAGTGTCTCAACAATGCAAAACAATGGAACTGCAACTAATGTTACGCATGTGCTTAACACTGTTATTGGCACAAGAGCAAGCAAAACACGAACTCACTGCAGAAATTTTCGAAAGCATATAAAAATAATATGCTTATACATGCATATCAATCGCTTGCGGAATTCACGTACAAAACAAGTTGAAGAACCACTCCCGTTGGATCGCAATAAGTACGTACTGAACTGTTCTTCAGTATAATTAGATTCACTGGAACTAGAGGCGTCAGCTTTAGGTCTTGATTATGAAATAACATCACATAGGTCCAATCGCATTTGTGCCGAAGTCCAGTTCCAGAATCTTGCTGATCATTTATCTGATCTTCGATCAACCAGTGCTGACAATCTAGGTCGGTTAAAGAATAGGTTCACCGATATAACGTATGGGTTTATCACGACCGTGAGTAATAGCCGACCTGTTATCATAAGGCAACACCTGTAATTGTTAAGAGAGCTTAAGTCAAAAAATCGGTTATATTTAAGCCGGACAAGAGCTCTGAGGCCGTCATTCGAGACAAAGATGTGTATATTCAGAAGATGTCAACAGTGGATGACCGAATGCAGTTTCAGCGGATAGAGACAGTAGATGGCGTTAACGAAATAGAAGGTAGAAATAGAAGATATAGAAGGTAGACTATATATTCAGTTGGTTTCACAAGTAAACCTCATTGATGAACTAACGCATGATTCTCTTCAGTTGTGTAGATCGTTAACATCGGAACTTTACAGCCTACCGAAGAGGCACAAGTCTGGGATACCGCTTAAGTCAATTTTGGCAATGACAAACTCCCCTTACCATAAGTTGGCACATTGGCCATTTGCTAATCTAACTCTATTTAGGCAATTTCAGACACATTCCATTAACAGTTCTGTCAAAGTGGTTGGTGACTTGGACAAAACCAATCTTGCCAACGAAATACTGTGCTCCGTAGACGTTCAGCCACTGTTCACCTGTGTTCCGCTGCACAAAACGATTGACTATATTTGTGAGCTCGTTGAAACGAGTCAAAATTTGTTGCTACTTTTGACCGACATAGTGAATGAAACTTTGCTGCTCTGTATTCAGAATCTCTTTTCGTTTTTTCAAGCAGTCCTATTGTTAGATAAACGGAGTAGCCATATGATGTCTACTAAATTTCATCTTAGCAAATTTTTCCTGGTAAAAATTGAGCAACAGCTACCTGCGAAGATGGGGAACCTGTCATATTACAAGCGTCATGTCATCGAAGCATTAATATTCAGTCGATCTAAGCAGGTGATAGGTAGCCTAGCACAGTGTCTAAATAGTTGTCACCCTAACCTGAAGATTATTTGTGAATTCGAGGCCAGCAACTATCTGATATTTCTAGATACATTCATAAATCATTGAGAAGATGGCTGGGTTAGAAGAACTGTCCGCGGAAAATCCATTTGGCCAGGACCGTACTTGGACATCAGCAGCTTCACACTGGCCCAACACAATCGAACACTGGAGAATACTCTGTTCATAGTAGTAAGGTGAAGATGTTCGCACGACAGTCTCGCGGAAGAAGTAGACCTGATTGTTTCTGACCTGCAATCAAATGGTTACCTCAGAAAGTTCACGGATAGGCATAGTAGATAGAAAGTACCACCGGAAGAGGTGGTCACTGCAGAGAAAAAGTAGGTCAATATACAACTATCTTTCAAGGATAACTATATCATGCATCAAACAACACAGCGGTTGAGAAATTCAACTAGACGGATATCCAGTGCAGCTGCGTCCCATATAATCGGTCGGACTCTGAAGTTAACAGTGTTTTCCATCAAAGGAGATCAGCTTATTGGTGCCAACCCACGCTGTGGTTACTACTTTATATGTAGCTGAGGAGAAAGTTACATAGACAGAACAGATATATGTTTTAGCTCCAGAATGAAAGAACATTTATAGAAATGGGTGTAGAAGTCCTCGCTACCAATGTTGACGAAACGCGTAAAAAGCCGGTTTCTCCAGTAGCTCGACACATCTTAACCACTGGTCGTGTTATCGATCCATCTTGTGCATTCAGAATCCCGTTACGTCATTCTAATTCAAGACACTCACGGTTCGCTGACGCAGTCACAATCAAAAGACTCAAAATGACTTTTTGTTCAGAATGCCAGGCAAAAGACTGATATACTTTAAGGTCATTGTCAACCGTACGATCACAAAGTTGAGAAAGTAATTTTCAATCATGTCAACATAATTTGACTACGATCATGTAGCCAGGAAAATTCAAATCAACAGTAGCCCTACTATTTCTTTGCTGGCAAGCGTTTCCAAGGAAATATCAAACAGTGTTAAACGGCAAATGTGAAGTACTTTTTCATAAAGCAGACAACCAAATAATGCCAACAGCACTGGCCAACTTCACTTCTAGGAATTGGCTCATAACAATTGAAGAGACGTTAGTATCGCAAGCATCACGTATACAGGCACAAAAATGTCTTCTGGAACTAGAAACTAATAAAAAAGGAGCTTTCAACATGTGTCTGCTAAAGTCCTAAATCTTCAAATCCCCAACTGTTGTAGCTTACCTTGATATTAAATGCCTAAATACAAGCTATGCAACCGCCACTTAACGGCTAGCAAGTCGTTTTCATCTGTCACAATTAGATGGAATTGAAGACCAAAGAAAAGGTGCGCAAAGAAACGAACGTTTACACAGGTTTTGAAGACAATTAGTGGACCTGTAGCCGTAAAAACTTTCAACCCATGCAGTGGGTCAAGAGCCTACTAAAGGTATTTGTGAAGAATAGGTGTATGATGGCTTGGTTGCAACATGAAAGGCCGTGATTATATGCACCGGAGAAAGTCCAATTTAAAAGAAATCCAATTACGAAAAATCCGGAATTCGGCGGGATTCGAACAAATGACAAGAACATGCTGGTAGAGCATTCGCCGTGTTTCTGCATGTTATTCCTGTCGCCGGTTCGAATCCAGCGTAAGTCGAGATTTTTCGCCATTGGGTCACTTCTAATTTATTAAATTTGACAAACAACTCATCGGTGATACAAAATCCAATTTGTATGCTTATCACAGCGCGGCGCAGCTGTGGTTCATTACAGCCCATCTGGTTGTAAGTGTCATACTGTTTGTCCTACTGTCTGTTGAACGAAAACCAAAAACATCAACATATTTCCCAAACGTTCCAGCACAGTAAGTGAAATGGAGAGGTTGACACTGTGAATCTTGATTATTAACTTCAAAATGATTGCAGCACATTTGGCGCTAATGAACAATGGGTTACCTTAAACAATTCCTTAAAAGATAATTAGGATGGGTAAGCGACCAAGTACTAAAGACACTGAGGGGATGGAGAGGTACTGCCTTTGTTCCATCCCAGGAAGAAACGTCAGAGGCTATTTGGAGGATCTTGAACGAAGTAGGTGTCAGGATGGTTTATCGAAAGTGGACGACATTGCGTAAACTCTTGATGCATATTAAGGAACCTTGGCCTGTTGAGTGAACTAGTAACTGTGTATATAGGATAAAATGCAAGAACCGTCCACAAGTTTGTATCGGGTAGATAGCACGCGAAATTAGAAGTGGAGTAAGTAAGCACGAAGCTCAACCGGAGTATCAGATCGTGATTAGAAATTCTGCAGCTGTTGATCGCGCTTTAGACACAGGTCATGAAAGTGATATATAAAATGTCGAAGTGCTGATATAAGAGTATGGAAACGCACATGAGGCTAGGTTGCACAAACCAGCTAAATTGTGAAGGACAAATGCCCAGTAAATAGAGCTGACGAGGCTAAATTCTGTAGCACATGGTGGCCGGTCTTGGACCGATCCAACCGATTTGAGTTGATGGCTGGACGAAACGACAGTCTTAATACATTAAGACTGTGACTCTTTTATCGATCTTCCTCAAAATCAACTGACACTTTGACGGACTTGTCTGACAGATCACATCGGTTTTACTTCTGTCGAGCTGTTCACCCGTTCCCGATCTGTTGGAATTGGCAGTTCATACCCAGTATTCACATAGTCATCAAAAATACAGTATAGAATGAACTTGCATCTATCACTCTTGATGATTTGTCACAAGTTGAACAATACAGAATACTAAGAAATAACTAGTTTGCGGGAACTCGTGTGTCAAACGTTTTTACAATGGACAGCCGATTTCGTAGTTTAAGATGGAAGACTGGTTGGTCCCTGCACTGTTCCCGGAAGCCTACCGTATGAGCAGTATCCACCAGAATGCAAAACAACATACCGTTTGCCAGCCAGTCAGCTGGACAACAGTTTAAATGAGCAATTGCCAGTTACTTTCCATACAAACTGTCGGCGTGGTCAGATGATCAATAAAGTCAGGAAACCTTCGAGGAAGACAGCATGAACGATGAGAGCTACTGAGTAAACACAGAGGGTGTGTTTATTCTTGCACGACAGCACATCCGTTTACGCAACAAATCTTATCAGTGGACTTCCTCAAAACAAGGGTTCCTGGCAGCAGACTTAAAGTTACTAACGTTGAATTCCAAATATACAAATAACGTCGTATACCTGAAGGACATATGTTTTTTCAACTAGCAAATAGAGTAAGAAACTTTTCAAATGATCTACTGGTTATTTGGGAATTACCACCTATAGATAACACGTAGGGTTTAAAGTGGATGTTGTATGTTTGCTGATGAGCATTAAGATATCTGCAAATATATTCCGTTCGGCAACCAAATCGGATTGGTTGATTTCAGTCACATTGGTGTTATGGGTCAGGGAAACCACAGTTTTACATTGTTCCGACTAAATATTTTATAAAGCAGATTTTTATAGTTTGCCGAAAGCTGAGCAGCGTGGTCGACTCGGTCAGAAAACTTGAGTCACCTGTGAAACAATGGTCAAATTCTTTTTAAAACGGTTCTTAATTCGCTAGAATATAGGTTGAGAATTTTTATTTATTCGCAGATATATTTTAATCGGTATGGTAGATGAGATTTGTAACCTTTCCCTTTGCGATAATTAAAGCTGATTCCTATAGGAAAAACTTTGATTTTTCTTCGAGTTATCCCAATGGATGTTGGCAGACAATGATATAAATTTCCTGTTCGATTTTACTGACTGTTGACCTCTCCATTTGACACATTTTCATTCGTTCACTTGGTGGTTAACTGTGTTCGATCACTTTCGTTCAGTTACTAAAACAACATGTAGGCGTAATGGTACTTTCCAGTGAATTATCACTGATAATGTTCCGTTGATTTTTTGTGTGCAACTGATATTGTTACTGTACCCTGAAATACGCGTTAATGAACGCCTTAGCGACTCTGTGGATGCATTCTCTGGTGGACATTACCGGTATCGAACAATAAGCTTATTGCTTATTTAATAGCCCATTGTAAATAGTAAATCAGTTGCCTGATTAGATGACTCAACATTCTTAGGCACGGTACTGAAAAAACCCAACAAAGCCGAAAACCCTGTCCATCATTCTCATAGAGTTCACAGGGAACAGCTGCTATCAGTGAACTGTCATAAACTCAGCCACGACCTTGAAGAATTCCCGTGAGTGTGTTATCTTAACACAAATTACTGCGCGATGTTAGATTATAAGATAAATTGCTAAAATTAAAGGAAAATAAACCAGTCACTGTTAACAATGCTACTTGTTGCTCGGCTTTGAACCAAAACATGACTATGTCCATCCTTTTCTGGACTAATCTAGTCGAGACGGCGTAAATGGGAAGTCGAACCCACAACCCCTTGTTTTACTACCCTCTGGATTGGTCAGTTGTAACTAGAAATCCAGCGCGGACTGTATCCTTCGACATTAAATAGGGTAAAACAAGCTGTGACTCAATTTCATATACATTACTTTGGCTTAAACGATGCTGCTAACCGGTCGGATAGAAACTTTGTCTTTCAACACAAAGAGTTGTAGTTTCGGTCCCATGTGCAAGTTATTTTTATCTGATGAGTTCATGTCGCCAAAAAATACGTAAAAAGATAATCGGTTTGATGATGAACGTTGAGGATTACGATAAAAACCATCTTGAATGTTTGAGACCAAAAGCAGCGAAAACTATCAATCTATGGCACACACGAGGTGCAGCAGTAAGATATAACTTAGTTATCGTACAGGGTTTTCCGGTAAGTTTGAAGCTACTACCGGTGGGTCTCCTTGCAGGGGATTTCTTATCAAAATGAGTTTTTTTTCGAGTGCACAACATTTGCGTTCACGAATGGTAGTCGTTTGTTTGTTAAATTTACCCCGATATTCTTCATCCTCCATCAGTTATCTTCTCTTACGTTCTCTTCTGATTGCAAGTGAAACATTACAGGACTTTACAAATTAAGGTGTCCCTTCTATTCGTGATGTTGTAAAATGTGCACATTCACTGTGAAACATTTAACCAGTTATGTGAACCTATTACATATTTAACCTGCAGTTACCGGTAGCAATACCCTGTGTGTCAGCGTCTGAGTGACCATAATCACGGTAAGACAAAAACCAGACATCTTCCGTAATAACCATTCAATGATGTAGGTATAAACTAGTAAATTATAAGTAAATGATAAGTCTACTGATAAGTCTACTGATTGTAACAACACCATTCCTTTAATCGTCATTTGTTTAATTCGAAATTTTGAATATTGTTTCCCTCTTAAATAAGAACGCTACAGAAAACTTGTGCTACTCATCATTCCCGATAAAGCGGGCATGTATTTTATTTACAATCATTTTCTATCTCGTTGATGTGGATGGCTGGGCACTTTACCTCACTGGGTCAAGTTGCGATGTCTAATGTTTTAGTAGTTACAAACCAAAACTCACTTACAAACAATGTGAACCAGTGACCTATACTGATGTTAGTACTCTAATCACAAACGACCTACCACTTTGAACTGTTTCATCCTTCTATCATTCCAAAAACCTAAGGAATTCTGTAAGTTACAAATTTCTTCCCTCCTGTATATTATATATTTGGAAAATCTCTTATTAATTACGCAGATAATGGTACTGCCAGATTACGTTTTAAAAGGGCTACTGGGACCCAATTTGATAAAATGAATTACAGAAAGTAATAATCTTATATTGATAGACATAAGTTAAATTCAAAATGCTCACAGGGGGCTTTACTTGTTGCGAGACGGAAAAGTCTTTCCATTTTCAACTATCATGTCAACCTTCAAAGTTTCTGTGTGTTTTGTAACTCTATTTTCTCCTTTTATTCGCTGGTTTATAACATTTAAGTGATAACTATGTAGAACGCAGACTCTTTGTTGGCCGTCTTTTGAACTACCTACCTGTGTTTTCCCCTCCAACGAAAGCAATCGGATACGGTTGGGTCGTAATTAAGTTTATGTCAGTGGTCCCTAGTGACAAGCGCTTACTTTTAGGCGATAGGTTATATTATTTCCCGTCCTCAAGTTAAGCACTTTATTAGCTGAAATGAAGTCTGTTCAACCTTACAAAACTGACAAAAATATATCCGACAACTTTAACGCTCGTGGCAAATTTCTTGGCACTCCTTTATCTATTTCGTTACAAAACCTTAACATGACAATCAACTGTGTAGTCCATACTTGTATCAGATAATAATTTATATTTGCTTTCGTAAACATTCGATCATCAGGCTTTAATTGTTCACTATTATGCACGGCTTATTTGCAATTAAAAACAAACAGTTGAAGACCTGAAAAATATGGTTGCATAGCAGTAAATCAATAAAAGTAATCATTGTTCTGCTCCATCACACAACTTTGGATTTGCTAACAGTTTGTAGTAACCTATTCTATAGAGTTGTTAAGTCTGAATAACCATCAATCAATAGAATGATTGCTGCAAATTCAAAATGTTGTTTCTAGTTTTTGACTTCTTAACTTTCTATTATTCTGGAGATTACTAGGCCCAAGTTGTTAGTATATGAGTTTCACATGGAGGGTTTTCATCTTAAGCCATTATACGATCATTTTACGCAAGTGATTCACAAGTTCTCACGGAAAGTTTGTCTGACGATAGCCAGGAAATCGGCACCGATGAGTGGTGTTTGGACGTCGGCGAGCAGGAATATCCAACGGAAACATCGCCGGAGACCAAGATCGACAGTGAGTGAGCGTTCCCCGAAGGTTTTGATGCGACTTTGATTCGCGGCCTGTAAGGTGTACTGGCCTGACTGAAGTCGATCATTTGGTTGCGGAGGAATGACGCTGAGCTCGGCTCCGGTATCGATAAGAAACCGCAAGCCGGTCGACCGGTCCCTGATGAAAAATAGGCGACTAGTACCTGCTTGGCCAGCAACAGTCGTCGCCGTTACTGGCTGGCCTGCCGGTTTGATGGTGACGGTTGGCGAGTTCGGAATGTGCACGGCGGGGTGCACTTCTTTGCTTTGTCTCGAAAGTTTTGATCGAGTGTGAGAGTTAGATCGTGCCCGGCTTTTGGGTGGTTGCCTCTTCAGTTCGTTAATCTGCGTAGTTATATCGTCCATACGATGACACATTTTCTCTATCAAAAGTTTCAGGCAATCATCAGTAGTCAAGACTGAAGGGGGTGACTTGGGGACGGTTGTGGTCGTGGTGCACACTGGCTGTGAAGGGAAAGTCTCTGATACTTTGTCCGCAACGGCTGCTAACTTGTCGATTGAAGTCTCTTCATCCATGGCAACCAAAATGTGTTGTACCGCGGATGGCAGTTTTTCGGTCCATAACTGTTTTAAAATTGCATCGTCCAGCTTTCTCGAGCCTAAAAGTCCTCTCATGTAACGCAACAGCTGTGATGGGGACCGATCGCCCAACTGGACCGAATTGAACAAATCGTGTAGGAGTTTTGCTTCCGACCTCCCAGTGCGTTTTATGATAGCGTCTTTTAAAACAGTATAGGGGGAATCGGCTGGGATTGATTCCAACAGATCTTCCACTTCCGCTGCAACATCAAAAGGAAGTGATTGCACCACGTATGAAAATCTTATTTTCTCAGATGTTATCCGCCTGGTGGTAAAAACGGCTTCAATCTGATGGAACCACAGTCGAGGGTTCCGGGCGCTGTACTCAGGCAGTTTTAAGACAACACTGTGCTCGGTTTTAATGTCAATGTCTGTAGTGTCGTCAAACATTGTTAATGATAACAAAAAGTAGATAGAAACGCAGTTCGGAAAAAAAATGAGCGGGCTCACCAATTTTGTGATGATGAAGCAGGAGAAAAACGTTCAGAGAAAAAGTGCTCATTAATGAGGTTCACCAGTTTTTGATAGCGATCAGAGGAAAAGCATTGAAAAATCATCGATCGGGTTCATCAATTTGCAGTGAACCGAGACGAAAGTGCTGAAAGAAAAATGATTAGCATTCGGGCTCACCAATTTGTGGTTATGCGCCAAGACGCCACCAGGAAACCGTTACAACCACGATATCTCGGTCCCTTCAAAGTGATTAAGCGTGACGACAAATTCTTCATTATCGACAGGTCGGGACGAAACGAATCCGTATCCATTGATCGATTAAAACCGGCCTACACAGAAAAGGATTTTGACTCGCCTGATTCATGGCTGACTAAAAACATTTCCTCCCCAACCTCGACACTATCACATCCACTTGCAGCCCAGCCCCTTAGTTCGCGTGAACATCGCACCACATGCAGAGGGCGAACTGTACACTGGCCAAAACATCTAACAGATTATAGTACATGATGTGACTATCGAGCGTTTGGTTTGTTTTCTCTTCATTACCATTCTTTCATCGTGTTTTTCAACCCACAAACGCTCTGGTGGGGGAGTTCTGTAACGTTTTCTACACTATTTCCTATTTCATAATTCTGATTATTATTCACACGTTTCACTTACCTCAACTTCTCATGTACAGCTAACATTTAAACCAACTTAATCGAACTAATCAATATTCAGTAAATACAACTCACACACACTTCTCGGTTCGCGAGCCTTGCGTTCTCTCTGCGTCCAGTACCGCTGGTAAAAAAACACATTTTTGGAGAATTGGGAGTTAACCGAATCAACCAGCTAGTGTGGCGAAATTTTCTCATTTATCCGCCATCGGAATTAATCTATCGGTCGTCCAACGTATCTCATCTCTGGCGCTGTTCTCCTATCTGGTAGTGGTCTGTTCAAACTAACGGACTTTGACTTATCATTTATACGTCTATCTTTGGGCCTATCCATAACTGTTACGGCTCTTCTTTGATACTACCATATTTTGGTTATTTTTATCATTTGACTGATAAGGCCACTACAAGCTTAATGTTTCATACTGTATGAACGTAACCGCGGTTGAAAGCTGGGTTTTCAGTATATCGTCAGACCACTTGTTGTGCTCTTATATGTGCTGTAGTGGTAGCACTTTGATAAAACAGCCAGTCTTAGGATATCGAACATATGTGCTGAGGGTATATATGGACAGATGACGGTGCGGTCTCCAGCATATATCACTCTGACTTACCACATTTGCCGAAGTCTATATATTACGTTAGTGACGTGCGGTTTGCCTAGTGATATCCAATCACGCTGAAGCCGCATGCCAGTGGACTGGAAACGTTTGTTGTAAACCTGTACCAGTGACCACCTTTGCCACTGTGATTTTCTTTCCCACAGTCAATTCGCAACCGGTGCAGTCAAAAACTGGTTATCGCTCAACTTTATAACGGCTGTAAGAAAAGATGCCTGTCGGTATTGCCTGCAAGTTCAAGGTCATCTCAAACTTATTTCACAATAGCGTGTTGTTTGAAAACGAAGGCCGTTCTGCAATCTCTAACTACCGCCGCATAGATGAGAATGTCGTTTGAACTGAGGATGCTGTAGAATTTTCGCTATACATCGATATGCCTTTTTCACTCTCCGAATCAAGAAACTATATTAAGTACTATAACAAACAACCGGCCGAACACCTCAATGTTGCCCACAGATCAACGGTGTTATGCAATGGTATGTTTTCTCGTTCTGATGTCGTTTCCGCAGTGATATTAAAGTGTGTGAGGGAAAATTCCAGAAAATGTCTGTGAGTTATCCATTTTTCTACAAGGTTATCTACCCCAAACATTTTACACTGCCCCGGTTAATTACAGGAAGGTTGCCTCATCGTCAACTTTCAAGGTGTGATTAGCAAGGCGAGCCTGTTGTTCGCGTTGCACTTACATTCGAAATGTAACGCTTAACTTAAAAGGAATTTTTATGCGCCAGGTTTTCGTGTATCGCTAAGAAATCCTTTAAAAAAGCAACTGATGAAGGTAAACTAATAAATGCATTGGCCTAAACCCTTCAGACATTCGTTCAAATTGAATGCCCACCATATGTATGAAGCTCAGTGATTATGATACAAAAACGGCTCACAAAGTAACTTCAAAATAATTGTTTCAGTGCTTGAGCATATATTGGGTTGCAAGTTGCTGATTGTCCCTAAACGCTACACGACGTTAGATGAATCAACTATGTCACTTTTACAGTACACTCTTAAGGGGGAGAATTGAGTATTACTACGCAGAAGAGGAATCTGAAAACATTTTACTGAAAACATCGGTCTAACTCCATGATGCACCCCCAGGATAAAAAAAGTCAAGCTGACACTTGGTTTTCCACCTGGATTATTAAAACATTTTGTTCCGACGAAAATGGTATAGCTTCTAACTCATCTTTACTTAGCCATTTAGGAGTGCCACCGTGTCTCGTGAAAACGGTGACCGTCAATGAGAACATAAACCAAAGTGCAATATAGCGGATGATAACAGGTGGTTCACTATATTATACTGTCAAACTGCTGAAACTTGGTCAATGATGTACGTGGTGGTAACAATCCGTAGGCGATTTAACTCTGACACCATGTTGTACAAAATACACTTTTGTGTTGTCAAACGCAACACACTCCAGGTAACTGGCTGCGGTAATAGCATAAATTCCCCTACCGCCTTTGTAGAAAGCACAGTCAGCCTTCGACTTTAATCAGTCAGGTAAGGCCACACGAAGCTTGTAGTGTCAATGCCCTCAGCTGATGATTCAAGCCATTGGCTAGATTCCATTCGATCAGATAATCATTCTTATATCATGGAGGGTTTGATCACCACAAAAATTCCGGTGAATGTTTGACTAATTCGAACCATCTGGCTTTCTCCTATGTCGAACTCTGCTTGTTAAACAATGGAAGAACTGTTTTCGAGTTATTCCTCCTCTACTCTGTTAGCCTTTGTTTATTAAATTAACACTATCTTTTCATTTGCAACAACGTGATTGTTAACCCCTTAAACCAAGTTTACCGAGAAGTTTCTGATTGTCACTTTTTTTCAACTTTCATCACGAAACAACACCGACGGTTACCTTTTCCTCATATGTGTCCTCGTGATCTTTGTTGTTTAGAATATCAATTAAACACCATACAGATCTACCGGAATTTGATACTCAACAATAATGAAAGATGTGAATAAAATCTATGGATACTGTAGTGAACACAATATTCTTTAGGTTATGTTTAACATGGTTAGTATTTTATCTTAGAAAGATACGAGAGTTACCACGATGATTTTAAGATTTGAAAGGGAATGACAACAGGTCATAATTCACTGAATGCCGCAGTAAGCGGACTGTGAAGCCGATTACTCCTTTGAGTATAAATTTGGCAGTCAATCTTGGTATTTGTGGTAGGATAGCTATTATGAGAGTGAAATCCGTGCATTTTCGAATGTTCGATCAGAACATGGAAGTGCATTTTGACACAAACCGTAAGTTCAACCCTTTTACTGTAATGCAGAAACGTGAATAGTAAACACTTTGCAGATACTTAAAACACTAATGCACTTAAGAAGCAAGTTACTAGGCGCGTATTTTGCATTTTTAATTGTGTGTTAACCTATTTGTGCTGGAGGTTGTCTGCAGGCATACTTGGCGACAAAATATGTAGTTTTATGCATGATAAAAATCACAATAGTGGTTGAGTGAAACCAAGTTTAACGTGACATAGGTTGCTGAAAATTATCTCAGTATGATCGCTGGAACATTAAACTGACTCATTTGAAGTATCACAGGTCACTTTTGAAGCGCCCTAGATATTCTGTTTTAAAAACTAAGTTACTAGTGTTTTAAGGGAACTTTAGTTTAAAACACAATTTATGCTGGTGAGAAGCTTCATCGTTTGTGTGAGCCTTTTGGCCGACCTACTTCTTAAATGTGAAATGGACACAATTCCTGTACTCGACAGATCTCTAGAGTGGCGCATATTCTCGTCCAAGTGGGAATATGCATGAATATGAAGTTACTATATTAACCGCGGCATGTTAAGTATTTTATGTATGATCATTGCTTTTAAGATCGTTTTTATGTGGTTTATTTCATTTGAATAGCAAACTTGAAGTATATTGTAGCTAATATTCGCTTGTCACAGAAGAAGAATCTATCATCAAATAACCAGTAACCGGAAACAGCAATTGCAATGATTCAAACACCTTATACCTTTCCAAGTGTTCAATAATGTATTGTCAAGCCAACATTTTTCTGTATGAAAAGCCACTACTGTAGCTGGTTCTTTCACTTAACAAAAAAACGACAGGCCTGCAAAAAGATTGTGTTTTGTGGCTAGTCACTCTGTCCGATATATTGCATCCAACTGTCTAGTATACGTACATGAAAGTGGTCTGTTAAGTGGTTGACCGAACCAAAGTGCAATCTGCCAAGTATCAGATAAGAGCCCAATTAAATGACTACTGATTGTTGCTGTTCACTCGGTGAAAACGAATTGCAACAATAAGAAAAGTTAATCTTGGTATAAGATTCATTGACTAGAAGTCGACCAATTTCATTAGTGCAGGGGGGACATGCCAAATAGGTTTCACAAACGTGGAAACGGAAATGTTTAGCCGTCTTGAAAATTCTACACCATGCGAAGCATGCTGGCATCATAATCGCTAATGGGAGGTACACGATAAAGCGGATTTTAATTTTGTGTCCTTAAACAAAAGAAAATTTTGACTTTGAGATAAACACTCACTTTCGATGATCAAGGGACGTTAGACCCACAAAGACATTAATTTGGCTGAACTAGTATATATATTGGCCTTGTGTATACCATCTGAAAGCGAGGTAGATAAACTTAGGTTTTTTGTATTTGGTTGCGTCTAAGCTTGCTGAGGGTTGGGCACCAACTTTACGAATGCTCCGTGAGATGGGTTTCGATTATGCGCTATTCCCAAGGACTGAGTTTCCCTCAGGTGAAAGAAAAACGATTGGTTTGAGAAACCGGAAGGGAAACAAATTCAGCGGCAAACATCGGGTGTTATTTTTATGTGGACCTTTGTTCCTTTGAATTAAATGACTGAAAACCATAGCTGTCACAAAATTGTTTACAATGTGAGATGTACGTCTACTTCAAAACAAATGAATCGGAAGAGAAGGCCTCGTGAAGTAGCACATTCATCATTCGTAATCCAGGTTGGTTTTCCTTGAAAGGTCATATCCCGAGAATCCATTAAGGTGACAAGCAATAGCAACAAAATGTTGCCGTTTATTTCATATAGCATGCATGGATCAATCGTTAATGGCATCAGCAACTATCAGATGTACATCTGGGAGATATCAAACCCAGCAGAATAAAATTGACGGCCGGCTGTTGTAAGTAATCTGGGTGCATTTGTGCTAATACACATAAAACATAAAAGAAAGTACATTCATTGCATTTTCTGTGAAGTTTTAACTCTCGAATTTCTCTTGATTGATACCCAACTACGTTGACTATTGCGAACCTTGAACCTGAATATGATGACTTGCTTTACACCCCAACTAACTCGAACTGCACAGGCTCCACTGTCTGAAAGGACCACAAGAACACACGTGGCATGATTATTGTTGGGATTGAAGTTGACGCGTGAAGTTTCTCAATAGACCTTCACGTCTTATATAGGCGAATCTAATTTCAGTTATATGGTCTACTGCATGTTGTTGACAGTTGTCAATGGATCAGACTTTTGCTTGACCGCAGGCGAAAGGAAGGAAAGACATGCCCTTGGAAATAACGGACATATACGAGCCCCAGACCCGAGTTAACCTGACTTGTGCATAAATATAATAATTTTGGCGAAAAACTACCACAGCAGTTGCTACATCATCCATTTTTGAATACACTTTGTTCAAATTAACAACAAGTGAATTCGGAATTAATTGATTTCGTCTTCAGTTGCCCGCTGCATTCAGTCAATCCAAGTTTTGCCTTGTAAAGTGATTTTATATGGCTTTTAAAATGTAAACTTATTTGTCAATCCAAGTTTAATTAGCAGTTTCTGCAATAACCAAACACCAGTTGATAGGAGCTTACTAGAGAGAGCAGAAATCCTTGAAAAGGCCGGAGGTCCGTTTTCGTTGGGTTGATCAAAAGTGAAGATATTGCTTTGGCTTACTTCAGTTAAACTAAACATAAATCATGCGGACACCAAAATGGCTACTTACATCAAAATACATAAGGAAACATCGAGCGGAGTGAATGAGAAAATCGGCCAGCAAGACTCGTGGCCTGTGTTTGATAACTATGGTGCACTCGTCATTCTAAAACATAGAATCTCTGGAAATTTCCTTTATCGATTGTCGGACTGGCAATGGTGATGAGGGGTGATGCATGCTAATCTTGGATTCTTAACTTGTCAGCTATTGTTTTCCTTCATTACGTTTTCAACTATTCCTAGTTCTGAACAATTTCCGAAGATAAAAACAGAAAAATACTCCGGCATTCTCATTCTTATAAATTGAGACTACCGGAACATATGCAAAACTACATTAGATACTTCATTATCGTGGATGCCTGAAGATGTCAGTTCTAGCGCTTTTGGATTCTTCTTAAGAGTATCCTCGACTTTTTGCGACATTTATTATTGCCATAGTGCATCGCCTGATACATACTTCCTTGTGACGAATTTCGTTTAGTTTGACATTATACATTACTCTTTTATTAGCACACAGCAAAATGTGGTTAACCATTAACTTTGTAAGATACTATGATGTGGAACAGGTATGGCTGAGACACTTTGTGGATTATTCGGCTTCAAGTAGGAGGAGATCTGCACACTTTAACAAAAGCAGCCTAACCATAGAGATGCTTCACAATATCGAAAACACTTTCCAGTGAAGCTTTTTTGTTCCCTCATTCACAGGACAAACATTTCCTTGGTATGAACTAAGTGACGTCTTTCGACGATTGGAAGTTCTCAGCTAGCCCCTAGCTTCAGATTAACCCACGGTTTAGTTGACGCATTGTGGAGACAAGAGGCCGACCGCAAACACCAAATAAGTGAAGTGCTCGGCCGTCGACAAGTATAATATCTTCATTTTGAAAACTAAGCTTCAACGATTACGTTAATCTTTGGTATTATCATTCTGTTGTCACCGTTTCAAAATTTACCTGAGGTCTGAACAATAACATAAACATTAACTGACAAAATTGTTAATCACCTGCACTTCGCTGCTTGGTATGTGCTACGTTTTCTCAATTAAGCTTAGTTGAAAATATAGCGTCACTAAATGACAGGGACAAGTAATGTTATTTGTATCACTGTAGAAACAATCTCAGTAAAAATCATGGATTACTTTAGAACATAACGTGCACAATAGCAGTATTTATATCCTGTAGTTTCCGTAGACTGTCGGAAGACAGATGATTAGCGCTTTCCAGCATAAAGCTTAATAGTCTTCTGGTGAGTGACTTTTGTATAAGACGGTGCGACAGCGTTATCGATAACCATGAGAGCTGTCAGAGACTAATTGAGCATTACCGGTTCGCATAATCAGTCAACAGCCAACATGTAATTTTTTGAGAGTTTGGTATTCATATAGTCTTACTTTGGATTGAACATCCCAATGACTGGCTCATACAAATTATTACTGAAGTGATCGAATTCCAACATAACTGCTGTATGTAATGAGGAAAACCTGTTTACCAGTTGAATGAAGTTGACACTTGAATGATGACTGGAAGTTAACCATCGTAATTCAGTTGCTGTTGATTGCATCTCATGTTTGTAGTCACCGTTGCTCAACAGTAGCCAAAACATCCAGTTATTACTGATCAGTTTTTAATGCCACGTTAACCTACGATAACCATTCTCAAACTTCTGGTCAGTTGGCAGGGCGAGGACTACTCAGCTGGCACTTGAATTGTTAGCGATCTTTGACTCAACAGGCAATACGAAGTAAAAAAATCTGCCGTCTGAACTACCTTAATGTCCAATCAAGTTTCTTGTTGTCTTCCACAGTCAAACGGTCCAGACGGGCCTGCTGAATGGGATGACATGTATACATGTGTGTACATTCTACTTTGGGAGGTCCATCCGCAGTGTTTAATCCCGAAAGGCTGACGCCTCACAGTAACACTACTGGCTTTAAAGATCGACTGGAATGTAATAATTCTCATGTACATTTTCATATACATTCTTATCTTAGTAGATCAGCACAGCAATGACAACCTGAACAGACATGTTGCCTGAAGCTAGCTGCAAGAGTGCCATTGGTTTGTGAACCGGATAAAGGGTCAACAGTGCACACATACTTGAAGTTGTAACTGTATATGAGCTGAGCGGATCTGCTTATCTCTACAACATGGTCCAACCATTTTGACAACTATATTAGGTATAAAATCACATTCTACTTATTTTCGGTGTTGTCTCTGACTTTCGCAAAAATTAATCAGAGAGGTTGTAATGATCATCTTAGTTGCGGAGTGACGCGGAGTGACACTACTGAAATTAATTCTACATTCATGATAAAGTAGTTTAATAATCTTTTCACTGAGCGTGCCTGTATCACATTGCATCCTCCTTAGTCACTGTTTTCTTGCGCTTATTTCCTTCAAGTCAAAAGGGTTGTGGTGAAGACTCCTGTAAAACCGGGAAATAACAGGTAACCTATTTATAAAAAGTGTTTATTCCGGTTACTGTTTATGCTTACCAATGGAGGTGACGATGCTAGTCAAATGATGAAAAAAATGGTCCCTAGAGGCAGTTATTTCACTGGATCAAGAGGAAAACATTGTCTGAGAAAAACAAATGCAATAACTGACCCTGCACCTGCGGAATTACCAAGCGAGATAAGTGCCTTCTATGAACTTATGAACTTTTGTAGATAAGCTGAGAAGTTGATGGCTTGTTTCGGTTTCAAAAACGACAAAAATGTTTACTACATTTGATGCTCTGTTTTGAAGTGGAACAATTCCGTATGAAAATGAATAACAGAGTCGTATTCAATTCAGTCGAAGTCAAAGTTATATCGCATTTAAATCTGAAGTAACAAAATAAAACTCACTGTTCTACTCCTATCACTCAAGTTCTTGCAGCAAGTGAACAATGGAAGACATATTTTTAGCTACTTTACACAGGCTTAAGATATATTTTTTAAATAAATTCGCCAAAATCATGACTGCCATTATGATGATTATGATTGGAGCGACTAGACACAGCACACTGTGCCACAACCACTTGAAAGATTTGTTTCTGAATTCCATCAAAAGATGTTTCGTTTTTCAAATGCGATTTCACGGAAACGAATTAAATTCGTAAAGAAACTGGTTTATCTGCATAGTATGCAAGTGAGCCATCTTAACTGATCATTTGCTGTTCAGTATATATCATTACGTTTGACAACATTTCGTAAAAATTTACTACATTTCAATGAATTATATTGTATGCTTTCAAAGTGTAATTGCAATGTGACTGCAAATATTTCAATAAAAAGATTTATTTTATGTTCTTATGGCTTACTCCTTTGTATAACATACTTTGAAAAAAATTGAGGTGTGTACTTCCTGCTGAGCAAGGAAAACAACTTTGTGCAAAACGAGAATGTGTAAAATTGCATGAATTCTGAAGTCTTACTTTGCAATATGTAACTCACTGTTAACGTTTGACGATATGTACACTGTAACACCTCATTGCAGAAGTTCAGAAAATATATGTATGATAGTGAATCAAGACGATATTGCCTAAAAAAGCAATGTCTACATTTTTACTCTGGACCACAGAGTGACGGAAAAACTCACTAATGCCTGACAAAACTATTGTATTAATTTGCACCAAAAAACTTGCCATAACGTTTCCTGTTAGGCAGACTACACGAGAACTTACCACAAAATAATAACTAATATCGGATCAGGAGTAAACTGCTAACAGCTAATGCTGTTGACAAATGTTTTAAAATCAGTCCGGGACAAAGGTGAACGGGATTACTCAATTGCGCGAGTGACCAAAAAACGACTAAGAATGTGGCAAGTTGGGTGGACGATTGCAATCTCCCACGTGCGTGAAGACTGCTTTGGTCTCCTTCAAGATAGTTCGTGGTTTTGGCTCGACATTGACTGCTTAGAAGCTCAAACGAACCGTCATACTTGAGTGCTTGCAACACGGAAGGGCAAAATACACGGTTGTGTGGCTAACGTGCGCGCAAATGCACCAGATAGAAAGTAGGAACAGTTCATGGGAGCACAAACCAGATTACATCACTTGCAAAGCACCTCGTGAAAATAAGTCCTACTGTTGACATGTCGATCTTTTTTACGTGTTAATACCTAATCATGACCGTAAAAAACGCTTTTGAAGCACTGCATATCAACAGTCACGCTGTGTATGCATAAACTTTTGGCTCAAAGTTTGTATGCCTTGCAACTCCTAACGCTTGACTCTTCCTGCGTTAAGTAGGCGTCTTACGATGCACATCACACAGACATATATCTTGGTGCAAAAAATAGCAGGTATTTATCAGGCAGTTGGAATACTGGGATGTTTTCTTTTTCACAAGTCATCGTGAGCCAAATTTGCTTGTAACCTTGGCATGTAATCAAATCTCTAACTCAGCCCATTTCGAAAAGTAGGATTGAACTCCTGTTAGAATTCAATAGTAACGTATAATTTTGGCGTAAATGTTAGTTGAACTTCAACTCCAACTCCCAGTAGACAGTCTTGTTCACCACCATACCACTGAACTCTTATTAAGCAAGCGAAAATCATTACGCTAGAACGACCAATAGCTTTTGCTTGTGGTTAGTGGTCAAATTACCTAATAATCTCGAGAGTTGACTAACTGTCGAGTTAATTCAACTGAATGACCTGAAAGTGTGTAGTGCTCAGTGAGCTGCGAATGCAGAACTCATGAAAAATGTTGGACGTTGCTTCAGTTAATAATAAGCAATAAAGAGTTTTGAGATATCCGCACCAAATTTTGTACGAATGAAGTCAAACAGCTTGGGCGTCGTGTTTAACCTGTTATTGATAAATGGATTGAGAATAACACAACGTTATGAGCAAGTTGTAATACTCTACGTTTCAACCACCTCGGGTGGCCTTCCTCAGGAGTGTTGTAATCGAAATCACATTAACAAAGGAACAGAGGTCACGTGGGACTTGCTGTGGTTAGGTCAATGTGCGCTGCCTGTGAATTGGTTGGTGGAATCTTTTGCCTATTACGTGGGGGTAAGACTGTTGTAGATAAGGTTTGTCTGTGTCTGGTGTTGTTTATCCATGCACGCCACACTGCAGACAGGGGTTTGCTATCATTGCGATTAACACAAGTGTTTAATGAGATCGGAGATTTCGACCTGTCTAGGAAGTCCTAATCGCGGGGTTATCGACTGGAGTTAACAGATAATAACTGTGTCTCCATTCCGAGACGATCGGGCAACCTGATCATTACTCACAAGCGAAAGTGGTTGAGCGTGCCTAATGTGAGGTCAGTAGCGCAGTGGTTAACACGGTTGCCTCATGAACAGCGTGTCCGTGGTTCAAGTCCCGGCTGCAGTGACGATGATATGCACTACTGACGAGGTCTAATGAGAGCGGAACTCGAGTCTAGTGCTTATGCTTTTCGAAAGGGGCCGACTGGAAAGTCTGTGGGAATGCGACAGCTGCGATCAATTGTGAGTGATGTTCAATTTGAAATTAACACAAGTGTGTTGTGTGTAAATGGCGGGAGCTTCAGCGCAGCAGCGCGTGTTCCCCTAAATTGTACAACAACCGTGATTGACGATATCTTTCACTTTCAGATAAACCACAAAACCGACCTCTTCTGAAACGTAGCAACAAATTTGAGCTTTGTCTTCATTAAAGCCAGTAAGAAGTTTAGGCAACAGAGTATTATTTACGCGGTAATTTCCCATCTGAGATAGAATCTGGACTAGCTGTGGCGGAGTGGCATCGACAGTGACCATGCATTGATTGTTTTGGAAGCACGCAGAAAACACGAACCCAGAAAGCACTCACTGAATATCTGTATACATCGAAAACTGTAACAGTCACAAGCTGATATGTATTAGACAGCCCTGCAGATGACTGATATATTGAAGAGCTATATCATGAAGACAACGGAAGTCATCGACTCTGACCAAGAACTAGATTAACGTTGCGATATTTTCCAGATACTTTCCCTCATCTAGTCAAGGGATTACTTCGGGGTGTGGGTATGCACTTTCTGTGGGATTTGTTTGGAACACAACTATTGCATATCACGACGTCCCAAGATGTTGGGGGTGTCCAAGCCGACCACAGAACTTTCGTTACGTCTAGGTATTTACCTACAACTCAGGTAGCGTAATGGAATGGACTATTTGCTCACGTTAACGATTTCAATTATTGCAACTCCTACAGATATGCTACGATACCAGTAAAGTCCTGGCCGCAACCCGAAGGTAAATGGTGTGACTTATTTTACTCCAATCTGTGTTTTAGAGGTCATGAAAGCAAACAGTAAGTTTAAATTATCACTGACCTGGGTAAGCTCTAGTAAAAATCATTACACGCTAGCTGTATCACGAAATAAATAAATTTCGTTTAGCTGACTAAACAGCGGACAGGGAAACATTTACTTGGAGTTGGGTACTGCAGGATTCATGATGTGACATGCCGATGAATGGTTCACCTGCTGCAAACAAATAATGGCTACTAACCATCAAGTAGTCACTTATCAGAATATATCACTCTTTTGCCTGTGATAGGCTAATCATAATAGTCTAAGGGCCATCGTGCAATTTTTTGTCTATTATCACTAGGTGCGCCTAGATTTTCCTCTGTGAAGAAACGGCGTTCACTATATGTGCATATAATGGGAGCAACATAAAAATGTATGTACATAGCTTTATGCCAGACTATACTCATCACTAAAATACATGCTGCATTCTACAGCGAAGAAAGTGAAAATTATTTTACTATTTGAACTGAGGCAGATCAGTCCCAAAAATAACAAAGAACTGATAGTGCAGTAGTTTTCTTGGTTTTGCTCCATAAGCATGAACAGGAAAGCTGATTCACTGTACAATGACCAACACAAGACCTGTGGTTGCATTGTGTGTCAAAAGGAGATATTCTGAATCGGAATAGCTTTCTAGAATGGTTTCAAAATAAAAACATGAAACTGGGAATTACTAAATTAGCGATGGGGCACGGTGATGAAGAGGTTGTTTTAATCATCTTGAAACGTAAACCCCACACAACAGCTAAATTAAATTACACTAAATCCGATTCCAAATAGACAACTGTAATAGCCGAAGTCTACTGCTTTGTGAGGTCAATAGTTTCACTCAAGAGTCCAACAGTAAATACATCACACCCTGAGTGAATTTTACTAAGGTTTTCCATGTCTTTTTGATTTTCGCTCCTCATTTATTATAAAACAGACCTCTGACAAATAATTCACAGTTAATGGGGAATCCGTAAACATAATCTAAAATGGTTAGTTGCCATGTAAATGAACCTTCCAGTCGTGCTTCCGCACATGTCGAACAATTACGCGGATGACGGTAAAAAGATTTGCAATTGGCCTCTTCTCAACTTCAGATACGTCAGTGTGTGATTGGTTTTCATACCAATGGTGATCGAAATCGAAATCCGCCACCTTAAGCTGTTTGCTTACAGCCACCATTTGTTGGTCTTGCGCCACTCACGGATTATTATGTACAAATCAATGGAACCAGGGTAAACGTAAGCCCAGTGACCCCAGTTAGCTCTCTATCGCACGCAGGTCACGTCTGTCATACGCATACATTAGCACCTCAGTGGCTGCCTGAAGTGTCATCCAGAGATTCGCCAGAACTACCAACAAACCGTATTTTCGAATTCTAGTTCACCACAACTCTACCCTGTGTGCAACTTAATCGACTTATCCATGCAATTTTACTCTTCCTTCAGTTCGTATAATAAGCTGACGAAAAACTTCCTCAGCAATCAACCTCCATACATCCTAACAACCCTTTTACTCACTAAATCTCTATTAAAAACACAGTCTAAATTGGTTGATTGTTATTTGCCGTGAACCAACAGGTGATATTTCACCACGGTAATAGATCAATAAACATGTAAAACAGAGTTTTGCACTCTACATACTATAAATATACCAACTTGGAAGCCTCGTGAGACCAAACCCATGGGTTTTGTGAAAAAAGAGTTAATTTAAATTAGTCGAAGGTTGACAAGCAAAACCAAGTATTCGAAATAGAAGGTAACTGAACTGCACAGCGTCTTGGCGAAGGGGGAATGATCGAACAGAATTGCTTTTGGTTTACGCTGTTCCAATTCACCTAAGCAATCTTTTTTGTTAAAAATATCAACCGAAACGGAACAAACGTTTTACAATACAGTGATGAAAGTATTAACTTCGCGAGCACAGTTTGACGATGAACTGTTTGGTATGATATAACACCGAGCCTAAAATAAGGTTAGATTGTTCAAAACAATCGGTGACTAATTAACGGAGGCATCTATTGCACGGTGACAATTAATCGAGTGCACAATTTGTACAAGTAAACAATAGGGAGTGAACCAGAAACTTGAACAGAAATAGCCGAACAATCGCTTTCTTGCGATACACTATGAATTGTGACCAATTCGGCAAATATATCTCCAAAGCTGATTGTACAAACGCAATCACTTGGTGTATAAATTATTTCTGAGGTGTAAAAGTTGATTCTACAAAAGTAAACTTTCACTTCAAAAAGTTTCAACGAATTAATCTAATAATTCCCAACCAATGCAAAAGGCGCGCAGAAGCACATTGTATAATTAAAGCATGCAACTACGATATGTATTTTTAGAAATCAGTTAGGAAAGTTCTGAATGCTGAACATCAGGCAGTTTTTAGGTGTCAGTAAGTAGTTCTGCAAAAATTAAGTCTTGTAGACCACCAAATAAGGAATATATTACTGAGTAGACCCAGTATGATTGCTTGAAAGCCAAACTTCTGAAGAATTGAAAGCAGCGTTTGCTGGCACGCTTGTTGGAACCAGTCCAACAGAATTATACTGTCTGCACTCGCTATCGAAAACTAATCGACAATGAAAAACCAAGACTCAACGCGTTGACTGTCGTGTATTAGTATCGACCCTAGAAAATGGAGTGTACAGAGAAAGCACTTCAAGCTTGCGGGGCACGGAGCAAGTTGTAACCTCAGTCCCGGGATGGATATTACATACGGGGTAGCTCGACTAAACGAAGATAGACGACAAACCGAAATCATCAAGAATATAGAAGAGACTGCGAGTGTCAAAAATATCATCCATTATAATGGGTACTCGTTTCAGAATAATAATCTGAATACTGGTTACGCTTACAGGACTTACAGGAAGTACAGTTGGTAATTATCCTTGGCTGGCAAGCTAATTATATTTTGCTTTTCAAGCTTTCTGCAGAAACCTGTGTTAGGGATTCACGTACATGATTGCAAAATCCCTTCAATCTTTCCACTCCGTGTGTCTTTTGTTCTAATCAAGTGATTTCATACCATATTCACGGTAAACAAAAACCAAACTTCACCTTCCCAAGTTAAATCGTGTTTACCACCTACATTCTGGTGTCCTTTCAACTCTTAACGATGTGTGATTTTTATATGGACTGAATATCGCCCAAAAGTACTCGCATTCTCAATGAATTTCCAGTCGGCCCCTTTCGAACAGCAGAAGCACTAGACTCGAGTTTCGCTCTGAGAGTTCGTCAGTAGCGCATATCTTTGCCACTGCCGGAAGTAGAACTCCGGTCACGCTTTCACGAGGCAACCTTGTTGACCACAGCGCCATTGACCTCACATTGGGAACGGCCGAATTGTCATATGTGAACAACTTTCGCTCGTGAGTAATGATCAAGTTGCCCGATCGTCTCGATAGGAGACACAGTTACTGTCTGTTAACTCCAATCGATGTCTTGTGTGATTTGGTCCTGTTTTGACTTGAAGGTCTAAGACAACCGTGCAAGTGCCTGTCGGCGTTCTATTGGGTAGTTTGTATGTAATTAGTTCGCTTGCTTACATCGTCTAGGGACTTTGACTTGTTTCTTCAAACTTCTGAGTGCTAATCTTAACTGAGGGCTTTTTGTCGCTTGTATCTTTGGATCTGCGGACCCCACTTGGTATATCTCCTTGCGAAAACGAGTAATTCAGGCTTGTTGTAATAATTATTCTATTGATTGAATTGCTATTCGTACCATAGTAACCAATCCAAATGTTTCGTACCTTAAGATCCGATTTGTCTACGCTTCACTCAACTTTCCAAGGATAACGTTCTTGTCTTGACCGCGCCTAAGGGTTTTGTTGCTCACAGTCTCTATGCCTTCAAGTTTGTAGGTTAACCACAGAAGGCTCTTCTGAAAATGCCTTCTAAAAATAAGTATCACTGTCATATTAGAAATACTTTTTCGTCTCCGTTCTTGACACAACTGGACGTGTAACATTTTAACTTGTCAAAGATGTTTACTCCTCAAAACCGGTGACAATTTCTTTGCCAGACTCACATCAGTGTAATGGAAGATTGCTGTGCGCGTAACTTCAAAACTGAATTCGTCAATCTGTCGAGGAAACTAGGACCTTAAATAAAATCGATAGGGTGGTTTAGGATACTGGCCAGCTTACAACATGTTATCGTTAACCATCTAAACGACATGTCATTACGGAAAGGATAGATTACAGCTTTGATAAGAGTGTCGTTACACACGATACGTACAAAACACAAAATGGCTGGTACCAAACTGTCGGCCATCAAGATGAGATAATAGTTCTAGACTTGAGTGCAAGTCGGAATTAACTAGTGGCTTGTATATCTCCTGATTTTTTATATCTTTCATTTACGTCGGAGGTAAACTTCATTTGTTTGCATGCCGTTAGTTTGGTAAGATTTAAACAAAAAATTTCGTCAAAAGGTAGGGTGAATGACAGAAAATAAAAAGCTTCAATAAATGTAAGTTTCGGTTTTTAGATAAGTGCGAATTCTCACTGAAAAACGGATACCGCAAGGGGATGCTTATTCTCACCTATAATACCCCACATTTTTACCTTCCACTGGCACACGTAGTACACATGAACGTTTAAGAGGTCACCCGCTGAAACTGAGTAATCGAACAGGTGGGTTAATTTCCCAAACGAACCGTTCCATAGTTAACTTCTGTTCACATTGGAGCTCATCGCAAAACCCCGTAGTCAAGGCTCAATCCGTTGAGAGTCTTAAAATATTGCTCGATCGGCAGATAAGTGAGACAACCGGCGCCGTAAGTTTCTTAATAACTATACTATCTCAACCTCACTGGTCACTGTCTCCACATGTCTGAGTGAATGTTGTTCCATTCTGTATCAGCGTTTGTTGATGAAATGATTTTGACCATCAGTTTCGCCCAGTTTACCGTTTACTCAGTGCCATTCAATTTTTCTTTATGTTTATTAACCATCCAACACAATTTTTCGGCGGTCATCACAAAAACAGAGGCACAAGCAAAGCTTTTTTTCCGTAACAACTTGTGAACCCACAAACTTATAAACATGATGCAAATAATCATGTGAACTCTTCAGTGTACTTCAGATAAAGTCTCAAGATACCCACGGTAAAATCATACCACAACAAGATCTGTACGAATTACACACGGGCCTTGGTGGTGCAGTTTAGCGGACCAAGAGCAGCATGCACCTTGCACAGACCCAGCGCATCCACACCAGTATGGCAGTCAATTAGAATAAAGTGGTGAACGCCATATTGACAGAGTAAAAACCCTCATCCGCCGGTCCCACTCATTCCGTAAACATTATCACTAATGTGTCATCATACCGTTTGTGTGGGATGATCTTAATCAGTGCTCAAGACGGTTATGCAGTTTCTATGCTGCTTACGCTTCTAGACTGTTTACCTCAAAGTGTACGTGGGTTTCTAGGACTTCACAAATGTATGGTATTAATCTCACCAGGTTTTACACAACGTTTTTACTAACAGCAATGACAGTGACAATATTGGGTTAACTAACAAAAGTAGCAAAAGTTAATAGTCGTGATGCCCGAAGTCGAGGACGATGTAACCACAGTAAACCTGAGTGTGATTTTTAAAATAAAAATTATCCATAAACCGTGAGTTTTTCATCAATGAATTGGTCACGTATAATTTTTCTTGTTTGTTTTCCCGATTACTTCAAAACTTTATCAGCTGCGACTTTATTATTGCTGGCCTTTAGAATTTGAAAACATTCACCGAATTCCTATATGTTTTGAGACCTATTGGCATAGCTCCAAAACTACACATACTCTCTTAGTTTTGTCTATTCTAAGAATTTCCTGTGAACTTTATGGAGCTTATATAATGTGCTAGTGTTTCTTCAGTTAAACCGGATACATAGGTTTTAGATTCAAATCCGGTCATAAATAAAAGTTTTGTCTAAAAGCAATTCAACGTAAGGTTTTTATCAATCAACCAGATACCACTGGACTAAATCGTCCACTATGAATCAGAAAATACCGAACAAATGTATGCATTCAGCAAGTTTTGCAGTGATTGGCAAAAAGAGTTCTGACACAATAAAACTATCGAACAGCGCACATTTAATTCCCACTTAATTACCCCAGTTGAAATGCAACCAATTCCGTGATTGCGACTTTTTCAGTAAACTGCTCTGACTGAAGGCCGTAATTAAGTGATTGGAAACTAATTACAAACTAGGTTTATCAAAGAAAAGATGAGTGCCTCCAGCATAAACAACTGGGCAGTCCATTCGACAAAAGACTAAAAAAATGTCTCATACTTCTCAAAAAGTTTCAAGTTGAAGTGCTCACCAGTCTGTGGTGCACCAATCGTCACGACAATTATTTGCCACTGTATTCTTTTTTGTATCTAATGGACCAGACTGCACGTCATCAATTATAAATCCGTAAACTGTCATGTGAGCAGTATTGTTTGTTTTAGTACGAATCCGCATACTCTTATTATAATGCGTCGCAAATGCTTCTCGGAAAAACGCAAGCAACGTTTGATAGATTGGCTTCGTTCAAACTCGGCTAGATATATTTGCAACATCTACTTACTCTCACGCGCCTACATACCGCAGACAGGTTGTGTCTAGTTTAAACCTCGTGTGAAATGTTTATGATGGTTGCCTCATAAAAACGTGGAGCGATTTGAAAAACTGTCCGTGACAATGATATGCACTACTGAATAGTTCCTAAGAGGGATAGTCTCGAAATCAGTCATTCATAAAAGGGGTTGACTTAGAAGCCTATCAGCATTTGAACGCTGCTACAAGGTTTGTGTTCACCTCATACAAATTTCTATTCGTTTATCGATTGTATTTTGATCGTGTTGGCAACTTGCTGAGCGTGGATACCAAAACTACCGGATAACGGCGTTGATCCTAACAGACTAGACGTATGTTGACATGTGACTTTATACAAGAAGTGAATTAGAAATAGTCGGGAGGAAGAGTGCAGCTGTTTAGGCGTGGTGAGTACAAACATGGGCTATACGATCACAAAATGACGTATAAAAGTCATCAATAACCATATGCTAGCAAGGCCTCCAAGTTACCATTGATTCAACTTCTCGTGCGTGATTGCAAGCTTCCCTGTAGAAAATGTACCCCATACATCGTTTACCCAAACCATGACACCAGACAATCTGGCGAGAGACCAGTACGACGTCGCTTTAAGACACCACATCAAGATTGAACAAACAATTTAATTATTACATATTTCGCTATTTACCAGGTTTCTTGTTCTTTATTGAACCAGCCAGATTACAACCTGTGACTTTGTATATACTATTGAAATCACTTGGTGACAAGCTTTGGTTTCTTTACTATTGGCATACATCTCTTCAATCAGGAATAACAACCGCTTATTACAACCAGTCCGAAACTTTCCTACTGTTCAAACTTGACGCTGGGTTATTTGAAGTCTTTAATCCCAAGAATTGCAATCTCCTGTTCGTGAGTTTGTTTTGGCGTGCTCATCTGTTGGAATTGCAAATTTGGTGATCAAACTGTTATCTGTGGTAAATCTTAACCGTTTTCGAACTGGTCATTAAAGGTTCGTCACAGTGGAAAACTATCAGCCTGTGCCATTCAGTCTTATACAACACAACTGGGAATGTAGTCCTCATGAGAGGGTTTCGTAATCACATAGGTTGAATTGTTCATGTAATAATCCTACTAACAGGAAGCGTCACAATATTTGCCTGGCGGCTGTAAATTCTGACCCAAGGATTTGTGTGGAAAGGAATGGCGAAACTCTTGCATATGCTAACATTATCGCCTGCATCCGCTTTAGGTTTCAATGTTGTAATCAAGCTACACGTAAGATTGATAGAGAAACTTAGCAAAAATATATAGTACATCCTACATTCTGATACGAAGTAGGCAAACGAATTGTTTAATCTGTAGTTTCCTGATTACTCGTGAGTTTAACTTCCGAGTACGTCTTCCATGGGAAATTTGACTATTTTCCCCACAGTATTGGGACACCTTTTGTTTTCGACGTAGAAAGGGATATATTATCACGTGCTCGCCAGTTTACAAAAATGGTTGTGTTTATATATTTTCACTGTGATGTTTGACGTATTAAATCGCGCTCATATGAAAGCCACCTAGAAATCAGTCGACATATTCTACCTATTTCATGGGTAACCTACCGTTGAAAAGTGTATAGTTGGAAAATGCTGGAAATAAGTATAACTGCATGACGTTTGAAAACATCGTTATTGCAAAGAAGTATTGCGTTTTCATGGAGCCAAGTTCAACAAGTTACGTCACCGGAGATTTACAAAAATAGAGAATATGAATGGAGGAAACGGAACAGCCTGGTTATAGAGCCTCTTCATGAATGAAACTATTAGAGTTATGATGAAGTTGAAAAATAGTAACAACACAGAGAGTGTCATTTATCTGGCAATGGCATATTGATCGGATCAGCTTATTCTACTTTCACAAACGGGGGTAAAAGTGTGGTTACTTCGAAAATTTGTCAGAAGTAATCACTGAGAAACCGAAAACCGGGGTATTGCGACAGCACACCTGCCCAGCCCACGCAAATATTTTAAGATATATCATTCGATCCAGCAACGTCACCCTTTCTCAATGGCACAAAATCTATACCGAGTTCTTCAAATTTGTCTCAATGATGAATTACAGTAATCTCAATTCATGATGTCATAACGATACGATAATTTATTCAGTATGAACCAAGAAAATCAAAATTCACTCGGTTAATATCGGCAATGCAAGCGGTATTATATAGAGCTGCTGCCGCAACGACGTTTCAGAACCTTCCATACATCTCAATGATCCTTGTCAGTTAGATATTAGTAAATACCCAGCAAATGCAATCTCTTAATTTATACTATAATTCACTTCGACGAAATGGTTGCCTTTTCATCTGAACCTATAAATTAATATAGATGACATAGTTTGTAATCACTTTCTTCGTCAACTTTCCCCTCTCGTCAGCTTTGTTCGATGCCAGTTTGGTAATAGCTTTTTTGTGTCGTGTTGTAACTGAGTAGGCTAAATATCCACTCGACGAAACTTTGCATTTAAGACAATCTCACTGGAAGTCACTATATTTATCATCTGTGAATACTAAATAATATTGACGGAAGTCCTCACTGAAATAACCGTTTCGTTACCAAACCACTTCACTAGAATTTGTCCATTGTAACCAAAACGGAAGACCGATTGTGAACTTAACTTTACACTGGTTTCTGAGGTCACAAATTATCATCATCTGTGCAAAGGTTGACCTTGAATGAAAGAAATGGTTTTGACGAATAAACTAGCAGACAGTGTTCAATTCTGCTGGTCTTGTTGAAATAAAAACGACGAAATAATTACATGACCGACTGCAAAAACTGATAAGTTATCGATGCAAGTGAAAACATCAATCTGCTTAATCGTGTGTATCGACTTGCTGTCGGTTTCGGGTGGACGAGGAAAACATATAAGATAGGCATGGTATGAACGTACTTGAGGTCGACTCGAAGATTTTGCATAATTGAAAATCTACGGACAATAGGGTAAACGAATGCCTGGATATATCTAATATTATTAAAACGTGCACAAGGCAACCTTTCAAGGAAATCACATTCTGTACATAAATACACTGTTAAATGATCTTTCTGTTTTTAAATAACTTTATTAGCTTATTCGCAGTTCTAGTGTCAATCCTATAGACCAAGTTCCTTGATCTTTGACACAATGGATATGTGTGTACATCTTCAAATGTGCAGATGAGTTGATAACGCCGCACATACTGACTGGGCTTCCTAAGGTATGGAAGTAAACCACATTGACGCGTAGACATGTGTTGTTCACAGTCCATTTCATTTATCCCTTCACTTTGTTCAAATAGTTGTTACGTACTCGGCCTCAAGAGTTGTTGATCTCCATTTTGACAATGTTCATTAAAATACACCAACTGGTGCAGTGTACGCAGTGATACTCAATGTTAACTTACTGTGACGCGGGCAGCTGCATCCTGTTTGAAACGTGGGTCTTTTTGTCTAAATATTCACCATGCCTGAGCAGTTTATTTTACCCAAACATCGAAAGCAGAATTAACGAGGTCACACCTAGTAATATAGACAGTGTTAAGTCGCCAGCGCGACATCCACAATTAACCGACTGGCAGATTAATTATTTTCCAGCTGTAAGTAATTGAGATTGGTGATTTACATTCCTCAAGATGGCAGTCACAGTGCAGTTGGCAAACCGGTGGCAGTGTCCTTAACTTTCAGCTCATATTGGGTTGACATGAAACAAACTGCTGGGCTAAGCTCACTTGAAGTGCTGTCGCTCCTCGTCAATTTAATAAACCGACCAGGCTTGTTTAAGTGAAAGGGAATTCAGTAGATAATGCAACTGCTCTTCATTCCTTCGTCGGTGTGTGATGCGAATTTTCAGAAGCCATTTTAATGTGACTAACCTGCACACATAAGAAGTACAATCAAATTAATTTTAAAAAAATGATGGGAAACCAAGTTCACTGTATAAAAAATCAAGAGTTTTATCCAAAAGGCACCGTAACCTGATGTGAGACGAAATGTTCGGACCTGTCTGGCTACTCACCTGTAATACGAAAGCGGATGCCTGATATTTTGTCCTTAATAAAAGCACATCAATCAAATTATCGGCCCGAATGGTTCAAGGTTTTACGTAGGTGACATGCGTGATAACGGTTACAATATCTACTTTTAGGATAACCTCATCGCTTTGCTTTGACGACTACGCGAACGATCCACATGGATCAATAAAAATATAATTGAAGATATCTTGGTGACGGAAACCTGATTTTGAAATTTCATCTTCTGGTCAGGATATATATATATGTGGTCCAAAATATAACATACTGACTATCATTACCGTGGTTAGTCTTCAAGTTGATGCATCATACACAAACTTTTTTGACAGGTCATGTGAGCCTGAGTAAACTAACGATGTTCTTTTATACGCACACATTTTGATGGCGTAGTCGAACTGCGATCGTTTTGGCTGTTGGGTTGACCTTAACTGTATCGGAATGACATACTCGACCTTCTTCTTCACAGCCGCCTTCGGTACTTTACTGTCTTAGCTGATTTATTTTCCGAGGTTGATTTATCCGGATAGTTATTTTCTACTGGAGTGTAACTTTGTCCCGGTGAGACAGCGAGCCATACCTTGTTTTATTTTGAACTGTACAAAACTTCGAGTGTTAACTGACCATCAAACAGTCTGATTAAATAACCATAAAGAAAGTAAATAGCTTGGACCTATACAACATCTGGCGGGAGATGTACAAAGGTATAAATATGATTGAACACACCAGGAACATCGAAACGCTGCGATGAACTAATACCGATGGCCAGTTCTCTCGTAAAACATCCGTATACAGAAAACACAATGGGAAATCCACAACTAAAACGCCTGTTTGCTGATTCAGTTCACTATTCAAATTCATTTGAACGTTAGACGTACAACGTAGTAATAACCTCTTCAGATGTCGGTGATTTTTATTAGAAGAAACATCTGTAAATCGCGACGTTACATCAAGCGAAACCTTGCACTGTTATCGACATTTGCATCTCGCACAGTCACAACTTAAATGTTCAAGGCAGGAAATACTCGCCAGCATACTGACTCTAAGATCTCAATAAACAATTTTTCAGTGGTCTGCTTTGGTGAGTCCACATATTGATGATTCTTCATATCGAACAACTAAACGTAATTTTAGTATTCCCTATAGAAGTGAAATTATTGCGTCCGTGGGTTTGGAGCGATTAACTAATGTCTCACTGGTCAAGCTTTGTAGTTTAAAACATTTCACGATCATCTCTGTTACTTTGCTGTCTTTCGCGCGATTGACTTTAATTTTACTGTATAAGATTTGTGGCACTTTGTACACACATTTTTCCTTGTCTAAGAGCGCAAAACCATAGTGCCTAGGTTATCAAAACTTTCTTTTTCTGTAGTCTCAGTCTACTCGTACGCTGGTAAAGCAATCTGCTTACTCCACTTGACTTGCGGCATTTTGAATACCCGTCAAGCGTCGGTGCATGAGGTTTTGTTTACTTGACCTTCCTCGGTAAATTCAGTAAATCATCGACACATCAGAAGCCTGCTTGAATATACTATGTCACAAAGGTTCTGTCAAGTGAAGTTCCGCCTAACAATTGACAGTTAGTGATCAATAAATAATCGCTGTTAACGGAGTAGCATACGGTTTTGACTAGTTCCATGGGAGAACAAACATAGAGACCGAAATCTTGTGTACTGATGTTTCAAGTTTTTCAAAGCATCTCGACGTTAGCTTATTTCACCGTAACTTACCAAACGACAGGTTGTAACCAAAGGTCGAGTAACGTTTGTGTGACTGCATATAATTCTTGCCTCAGCACACAGTGAATTTGCTTAGCAAAAATACCCTCTGAAACCGTACGTTTATAACAAAATCTAAGCGAATATTCATCCACAGAACACAGCATACGAAGACCGACTGGTCTACTTCCAGTAAGTAATCAAAAAAGATTCACAAAGATCGTGATCGCAGTCGTAGTGTAATCAGTTACTTAGGTTTGTGGGCATCCGCTTGACTGCAAAGGCAATCATAAGCAAAGTGATGTTAGCAAAGGACAGTCAAAGTTTTGTTTCACCTGAGCAAACAGACTGGTCTGAATGGGAACTGATTTTGAAAACTTAGAACGATGAGTCGCTACACACCAGTAGAATAACGTGTTCATTCTGAAAATTATTGTACTAAGCGAGTAACATTTTAGGTAGCCTGACCTAAGTCGGCTGTAAGGCTTTAAAGTTCATTTATTTAGAATTGCTGTTGGGCCTGAGTAAACCTCATTAAACTAGTGAGACTAGAAAACGACAACGATGGGAATGTATGTTATCTACGTTCATCTATCCATCTATCCATCAACATTGTATGGTCTTACTATTTCATACAGATTGAATATCACCCACAATTGATCGCAGCTGTCGCACTCCCATAGACACGCCAGTCGACCCCTTTCGAAGAGAAGTACTAGACTCGAGTTTCGCTCTCATTAGAACTCGTCAGCAGTGCATATCATCACCACTGCCGGGACTCGAACCACGGCCATGCTGTTCATGAGCAGGCAACCGTGTTCACCACTGCGCCATTGACCTCACGTGAGGCACGACCGAATTATCATATGTGAACACTCAACCATTTTCGCTTGGGAGTAATGATCAGGTTGCCCGACCGCCTCGAGAGGAGACACAGTTACTGTCTGTTAACTTCAATCGATAACCCCTCGACCAGCACGTCTCTCCAAGTTAAAATCACGGAAATCGTTGACTTGTTGAGCGGTATTGGCTTAATGATGAGGATAGTGGCCGACTGGAAAGTCTATAAGAATGCGACAGCTGCGATCAATTGTGGGTGATATTTAGTCTGTATGAAAACCAAAGTCTTCTACTACTCATCATTAGTCTTACTATTTCACAGAAAGTGCCATATTTGTGATGTCCCTGTAGAAGCCAAAACATGTGCAGCTTCTAAATTTTCAGTTATTCATCATAAAACCACATAAGTAACGTTTGTACGGAAAAAAGTACTTTGAAAGCGAAGCGAATAAAACAGGCGATACGTGAGAATAAGACCAGTTACCTCATGACAGACATGGAGGCAACGCTGTGATACAGTTAGGTCACAATTATTACGTATTGAAAACAGTAATTTCCAGAAATAAGTTCGGAAACAAGAATCGAAAGTGGCAGGCTATACGGTTCATTGCGTATTGAATTTCGCTATATCTCATCAGGTATATACAGCAGTGGTGATGTGTATATAGCAGTCAAACAAGGTTAGTGAAAAGATATGTACGACCACATACATACAACCCACGCAAGCACACACATCGAATTGTTTATTCACCAAGGCACTTTCAGACTGACGATATTGTTTTTATGTTGGTGGAGGAGTGGTTGTCACCTGGGAGTGGCCGAAGCCCCAACGAACAGAAACAGTTTTTAGTGCTGATTACAAAGATGCTCATGAAAACATCAGCAGTGATGACCATACGGTCAACAAGTGGAGTGAGACTGAAGATGCTGTCTACTTACGTTGCTTTGGTTGCACAACAAGCTGGAACAGACTCGGTACTCGATTGCTGACATAGGTGACCTGGCATCCATACTGAAACGGGTAAATACAATGAGATTTGGTGTGTGGAAATGATGACACTGTCATCATAGGCCGGCTGAATATATCATTTTTACGGAAACCGCATAGAATATCCGATCGACTACTGGACAGACACCGTAACTGTGTGGACACGCAGACACGGATGCTCCGTCAATTGGAGGTATTTTCTCTCCAGTTAAGTTGTTCGTTGACTGCAGTAATACATCCAAAGGATTCCCCTTGATTATTCTTTGACAGCTTTTGTCTGACGTGGTCAAGGATTTGCGACAACCGCTTAGCCAATGAGTAATATTGTGAGGTGCACATGTCTAGAACAAATCATCGAGTAATACTCGCATTACGAACCTTAAGTACTCCACAAAGCCTATGAATTGTGGTCCCAGTGGGTGAATGCGTTCGTAAGTTGAGGAGTCAACTATCCCGTTTTTTGTAAGACACAACAGTTACTTCATAAAAAGTCAAGGTTGCAAACAGCTGCCTTCGATCATTTTAATCAGGCATATACAATTACAAGGGATCCGTCGGACTGATAGACAAAAGTGGAATATGGTTATGTGCATTGATAATAGTCACGGAAACTGTGCAGGACAGTCTGATCGACTGGTAGTAAGACTGTTTGTGCGTACTTTTATCGCGCTTAATTGGAACATGTGAGTGGCATGTAACAACTGGTAGGTCGAGTTAGTGGGTAGATAGAGTCCAGACTGTTTAGGCACAGTTGACCATGGGGGGAGTAGGACCTCATCAGTTTCTGCCGAACGCATAATTGAGGGTTGTAGAGTCCCGTGATTGCCTACGTTTGGATTGTTAGTAAGCGAAATAGTGTGGAAGGTTCCAAGAGATTGTACTAAATAGTGATAATGAGCGAGTACAATCGTCAAATTTATCTGAATAGAGCGAACCCAAACCATTTGTCATTAAATGTCTAGGTACAGGACGAAAACTTACCTAGTAAAAATAAACTGTCTGAGAGAATGCGTTTCATTGCCTCTACTAGCTACGTTTAAGTAAAATTGTCAACTATTCTTGTTGAGCTTAGCACAAACGATAGCGTATTGGGTACACTTTATCAAGAACCTTATGTTTGGAATGACGGATTTTTGAGGCTTTCTGAGGAAAGGACAAGACTGATCGTGCAAGTGTTAGCCTCTACTGAAGAACATGTGAGGTAAACGTGTTTGGTACTGAAAGTAGGGATTAGGGCAAATATTATAGCAATCTTTGAATGAATTTCGATCCGCTATGTCGTAGTTAAAAATAATACTCATTTTCGGAACAATTTTTCATTTTTGATAGCATTGACGCCAATATGAAATTCAGTGCTGAACGTCACAGCGCACTTTGGAACAACTGAAGATCTTATCTTATTCACTCAGTAATATATCGCAGAATTACCGATGCATTTCTTCATAATTATCGCAAAGAGCATGAAGTTACTCGCATTTACTCCGTCCCAGCCAAACTTGACCTTACAAAGCACGACCGCACACAAAATGTAAAAACGGCCTAAGTCATTGTTTTGTTATAATCATAGAATTTTGAATCTACTAGGAGTTTTATAATTTACGAAGAATTAGGATAAATAAGTGAAGGACGACGTTATATATTGTTTCAAAATTCAACACTTTTGCCGGAATGTAGTAGTTTTTTCTGGTCAGATTCGCTTTGGGAAGAGAGCGAATACAGTCTCAGTTGATATTAGATGATGTAGACAAAAAATTTTCATGAGACTTTCGAGAGACATGAAATTAAATAAAGTGGAAGTAATTATTTGAGAAATCCATGACCGTTAATTTGTATAATTTTTCGTTCATCTATCTACCTCCTCCTAATGGAAGTTCAAATCGGCCATATGAAAGTGCCCGCATCATCAAAAAATACTCGTCTTCAATTATGTCTCTACTATGCTTTAGACAGTTTTCTGCGATAAACATCTTCTCATTTTCATGATGATTCTGAACATTTCCCTCAGAATAAACATCATTACTTCTGACATTTTTGCAGTGTACATTAGCTAAAAACCTAAACAAGCTTAATAACTTAACTTCTGTTCAGGATGTGAACCTTCAGGCATTGCTGACCCAAAACTATCTATGGCGTAAATCGTCAGCATTGTCCATAACCAATATTCTCTATTGGCTTTAACAAACCGGAAGATGTTTGCAACAAGTTAATTGTAAAATGGCAGTTGAATTCTTTACCAACTGTAATTTGCTAGCACTTTATGTTCTATGTGATCACCGTTTGTCGCCTTAAAACGTATGTTAAACTTGGGTCCGTTTGACTTTGGGACTTCGAGCAATATGCTTTGAAGAACTTTTACTTTAATCCACATAGAGAATTTCAGACCATCTTTCAAGGACGGGAGCCTATACTTTCCCACAGTGTAAACAATCTTTTGGCATTTTGCAGGCGGGCAAGTTTTAGGCAATCATTTACAAGGGAGAGGTGAAAGTAATTCGCTGATAATAGGTATACTGATTGAGTGTAACGAGCAAATGGACATCCATTGGTGCACGTCTGTGGTTGTGTAGCAAATCTGAACGAATGCCACACGATCTTCATAAAATATACTATTGAAGCAGTCAAAAACGTTACCGCTCATGATTTATGGCCTGGAAAATTTACCGTATACAACCAAATAAATACTATGGGATTGGAGATTACAAAACAAGAATCAAATGTGGAAATAAATGTACGTGAGAAGCACGCAAGGGAGCTGTTCACTGACCAACCAGTGACATCGTTACTGTGTCATTGGTAAACTACACACACAGAGTTGGACACTGACTTTTCGGAGCAACTGTCACGGTATGTGCTAACAACCGGGGCTTATCATTTGTGTAAGCAGCTGTGAATGAATGCGTGAGATCGGCTTGATGATAGCTCTCCAGGAGATGACCAGTGGTCGTTAATTGCGTTGATCTGTGTGGTGGTTTCAGGGTGTACAAGTAAGCGCCAGCTTGAATCTGCTTCATTTTTCCCCACCCATGCTGGAATGTTCCCTCGATCCGAAACTTCAGCTGCCGTTCCGTCATGCCGATGTAATATGCGGAGAAATTTGCCAGGACAAAAGTAATGTGCACTGACGTTTTTGACTGCTCTACTAAAAATCGTTCTGGATAAATTCTGCCTTACAGTTCTAAAAGGTACTAGTCCAAATTGACACGTTGAGCACTGAAACCTACTCTGTTCATTTATGTGCTTGAATGTATATATTTCAATTTATATGTTGTTTGTTTGACGATAAATTGATCAGACATTTGAACAGTCGGATAGTCTAAGTCTGCGACGGAGATTTCCTGATTAGAATTGAAGTATGCTGTGAAAGCCGGACAACGTAATACAATTCAGGTTTTAACTGGCGACTTTCTTTGAAGTCGCACGCTAAGTATTAGACGAACCTGAGTCCAACAAAACACCAGTTGTGAGAAGAGAGAATTTAAGTTTCCGATGAGCGATTCAAAGCAGTCCGTATAATCGCCAATGACTATTACCGTTTTTTCGTTCGCTTCTAATTTAGTTGACTTTCTGATTGAGGATTGAATCAAAATTGCGGCACACAGGTACGGCAGACTTCATCTGATTCAGACTGCTGAAAACGGAAGAATTGAAAGTATTCTACCATATTTGATTTAGTGCAAAAAAGCGAATGCAAAATTGCCAGCCATGAAGATACCTACGGAATGCATGAAGGCGTTGTACACTACTGTTGTTACTGTTGGCATACGGCCTCCGAAAGTCCCACATCTATTTGGATGACATTATTTTTGTTCAGTCCACAATCTATGTTAACGTGATCTGTGTAACGCAACTGGAGCTGCAGTGGTCATGAAGGATCTAAGTATCTGAGTTCAACTGATATCTGCTCGATGTTTAAAAATATGACATTGATTGAAGCCATTGACTGCTTATGTAAATAGGATGCTACTTCTGGGTTTAGATTAATCACTTCAAATTTGTTTGTAAAATATTTGCCGCCACCTTGCACAATCATCACACAGATTGTAATTAACTGGTCATTTTTTTAGATATACAGACTGGGTAGTCATGCGATTATCTTCAGGTACACTACTACAACACTATTATTATAACTACTATACCACTCCGTGGGTTTTCACCTGCGGGCCTGAACACAACCAGAGGAACGTCTAACTGTTTAACATTGTATTCACCACCGTGATGTGCAACATATTTTCGCAAAAACACGCAGCGTGGATTACGTCCACAATCTTCTGAATATGTGTAATCGTCCTGTACAGATCACCTGGGTGGTAAAATTCGTTTTAGCCTTAAAATTGTGTTAGCTTCTTAATACTGATTTACTCAGACGATTAGGTGAAATACTGAAGCAATCGATTCACAAGAAACCGACAGGGATGGGACAGTATGTTGGTCTTAATAGCTCTGTACCGCTTGAACTGAAAGTAAGAGCTTACCTACTGTCTCAGGAAAAGAGCAAATAAAATTTGTTCAAACGCTGTCAGCAAGAACAGTTTTGACCACATCGCTGCCGAACTAAAAATAATGGCTATTCAGAGGTATTTATGTTTAAGAACATGATAGTGCAATCACACACCCTATGCTTCTCTAATTGAATAAGAACCATCGTCATGATCTTTATATTGGTAAGCGTTCTAACAACAAATAGACTGTACAAAGCAAAATAGATATTCTTCTCGTCCACAAAATTGTACTCAAAATACGTCTTGTCTTTTATATTTACCTATGGGGCGGAATATGTTGAACACACGACGACGTAGTTTGGCGATCGTGTGGAAAAAAATCTTCCACTGTAATTCGAAATAAGGGTCAGAAAATCAAAGACTAGTCCCATTGTAAAAGAGGTGACAGATACGGGTCACAGGTTAAATCCAACCGACCTTATTCGAGATACCTGTTGACAACCCTGGTATCAACCATGGTCACTGAAACGCCAAAACATAGCGACGACCAAAGCGATCTATGTCGGTTTATATAACTACAGGTTGTCCTGTCGCATAAATTTTACTCCGAGTCTTGCACCGCTTGGTGCTGTGCGGGCCTACGCACGAAACCACAGTTCGATCCTACTGGATAAATATTGGAAGACACTGATTGCTAGCGAAATGGTGAATCGGATCAGACTGGTTATGTTCTCTGTGAACGCTATGAACTTCGTTCTACCGAAACTTTAATCAACAAATTTTATACCCCAACCATGAGGAAGCAAAACACGGCGCGTGAGAACGTACCCTGGCTCATGTCACTCACTACACGGCCAAAACAAAGGGGTCTTGGTAGCCGTAAATATGACCAATCTGGTGTTCGATCATTCCAGTGACAGAAGCCTATTGATCCAATGTGTTCAAGCTGAGAACGACTAATAGGAGAAATAGGTGTAGCCAGATGATCGGGTAAAAGTAAAGTGGTCATCTGCGATATCGGGGACTTAGCCAAGATTGAACTATCATTCTGTCTTTCGAAGTACAACATTCTGATGTTGAAATTCTTGTAGTTGTTCATCCACCAACTTGAGGTCATTTTACTGGGGGGGGCTAATGAGCCACGCGGTCCCTGTGAATTCCTCACAATAATAATAACGTTTGTTGTAACCTGACTGGCACTACTGCTCATGGATCGATAAATGTCTTCTCATTCTGGACCGGAAACATCAATAACCAATAGTGAGTAGAGTGTTAATTTGAAATGTCCGGGATCCAATGTGACGTCTTAGGTTAACTAGTGGGGTGAATTTTATGCAGGGTTATGCGGTTCTTGCCCTTGGTTCGAACCTACTCGAAGCCCTAAATTTTCATAAATGGATCTCATTGACTGTCACAATGCTTACCAATAATATGTGCTTACTCTAAATCTTGTTAGTTAAAACACTGGCCACGCAGTCTGAGGAATTCAACGCATATCTCCCAGTTGACCGATCTCTGCTTATCTGTGGACTACTAATCAACCAGTTAAACTGAGGTATTACGTCAAAAAAGTGTGCTTTCCGATGCGTAACAGGGTATGTCGGTACCAACCCAACTGAACACCAAAGTAACATGTTACTGGTGAGAATGTAGATATCATGCACTCTTGCAATGGAAAACGTGGAACCCAAACGAGATGAGTACTGTCTTCTCGTTAACTCGGAGTGTTGCACGCCTACAACCCAGTATTCGGGTGAAGACCACGTTAACTAATTGATAAATGGATTGAGAATAACACAACGTTATGAGCAAGTTGTAATACTCTACGTTTCAACCACCTCGGGTGGCCTTCCTCACGTTAACTAATTTCAGATATCACGGAGCATGACGGATTTCGAGATTCGGATGGTACTCCGTAACAGAAGGTTCGTCAATCCTAAGTTAAACCATCAAATTTTGATTAAATTGGATTACATCCAACTTTAAGCAATAAACAATAAGCAGTACAGAATATCGAACATCATCAAACAATGATGACTGAATCGGAGGACTACGTATTTAAACGTGCGGTGTGTTTAGGTATCACAGTACTGTTCATATGAAACCAGATACTCATGGATTTTTGAATATAGGACTCAATCAGTAAGCACCTCCCTTGAAAATCCTGCACTTGCTTTGGTAGATCTGTTCATCCACATAATACAACACCTAGATTAACAATATAGAGGTGAACATTCGGAATGCAAGGTCGCATATCTCGGGGACACATTCCATTCAGTCACATCAGAGGTAAACGTCCGAAGTGTTATCCCTTACGTAGTTCACAGCAACTGTGCTAATTTTCTACATTCATGATGATTAACCTGAAATTTCTAGAAATGGAGTTCGATTCGGACGCCAAACTACAATCCCTCCAACAATTGCCTCCGACTTTGTTTTTCTGGAGGCAAGTCTAGTATAAATTATGTCAAATACAAATACCTGTTATTCTAAAAAGGATTCTGAACAGTTTGCAGACTGACCCTCCAATTTGCGTCGATGTTTCTCAACTACTGCTTGGAAAAGGAGTAACAAAGGTTCCATCTTGTAGAAGCTCATAAGTACCAGACACCCATCACTCCACCATGCTTTTAAATATGTCCCGCGTTCTCGTGACACAGTCACGTCGACCTCTGTGCCATTGATTTTGAAGTAGATAAGACCTCATTAGCAAAACAGAATGTTAAGACAGGTTGACTGTTCACCTCACGAATTTTCAGTGAATGCGATGTCAACTCCAGCCTATGATACTTTAATCAGAACTTCGCACTCTCGGGAACGAGTAAAAAATGTCTGGTAGTGTGAAACTGGGAAGGTTAGTCGGTACGAACCGAGGGCGACTAACGTTGGAGTGAAAATTTCATATTTTAGTGAAATAATCTGTCGATGAATGTGCTAGACACCAGTTTCTTTTGCTATAACTCGTCCGCTATGTAGTACTCATGATAAAATTCAGTTGGGCCTTAATGTTTAATACATCAGTCGTATCTCATTTGAGACACGTAGTGATGCGGCATACACTGTGACATACACTGGCATGTCACTTTCGTGATATAAATGCTGACTACCGACTGGCGGCAATTGGAACCAGAAACACAAACCTGGCTTTCGTTTGATAGATATAAGCTTGGAAACCTCATCCGACTGCAAAATTCTCAGACATATATTCATCAATCAACTACTTGTCCATCATTCCATTGATTTAGTAATATCTGCGCTTGTTTGCCAGAAGCAAGGAAAGATTCCGATCTGCTAGTTCCAAAATAGCACATATGCTAATCGCTGCAAAGTACATCACATACCGTCACACTGATAGAACAACGGATCTGATTTCAGAATTAATTGAATGAAGACGATCGTTCGTACTGTTGTGTTATCAACCAGTCATTATTACAGTGTTGGCTATTCAAAGGCAAACACGTCACTCCGCATAAGCTACGCAACGGAATTTCGCGATTCAGGGGTAGCGTGCGTACTGCACAAGGTAAGTGATGGGTTCTGTTAGGTATTTCCTTCTGATAAATGCTAGAAGCTTAGTCGGTGAGTGACAGTTTATTTCGCGAACCAAAATCACAAAAAGCACGCGTGAAATGTCAGAATTACTAAATAGTAAATAAGCGGTGTGAGATGGTGGTTGGTGTATGACTTTTGTATAACTGCTTTCACAGTGTTCAACACGCACTCAGATAGGTACTGTCTACAAACTTGAGCTACTACGTCGAGCTCAACGTTCTGTTGACAACTACCCAACATTTGGCGTTTTTTGGTGACGCTGATGAGCGGCCAGAGTTGCCCACATACTTCACATTGAAATAAATATTTTAACCAGTCTTCCCGGAGGGGAGGCGTTGGACTGGCGCGGAATGCGTATTTTCTTGCAAGTATGCGGAAGACCGGAAACAAAACGTAAATTTACACCACAAATCTCATATTTTGTCGGAATTCACTCCATTAGGGCCAATCTTAGCTGACTTTTTCATGTCAAAGATTGAACGGGAGTTATCCGGGGACATAGCAAGTCTGTCATACTACAAACGCTATGTTGATGATACACTAGTATTTAGTAGGTCCAAATAAGCAATAGATAATCTAGTGCAGCGATTAAATAGTTGTCACCCCAATCTGAAGGTAACATGCGAATTCGAGACTGATAATTGTTTGCCGGCTTTAGACATACTCATAAGTCGCCGGGAAGATGGCTCCATCAAAAGAGCTGTTTATAGGAAATCCACGTGGTCCGGTCAATACCTCAACTTTAGTAGTTTCACACCGGTCCATCAAAAGCGCGCATTAGTGAATACACTATTCACACGCGCAAGACGAATCTGTACACAAGACATTCTTGTGGAGGAATTAGAGTTGATCACGACTGTATTACAATCAAATGGTTACCCAAAAAGGTTCATTGAAAGACACAGTAGACCGAAACCGCCGTCCGAGCCGGTGGTCACTGTAAGAAAGAAGAAGGTTTATGTAGAATTGCCTTTTAAAGGCGGTTATAGTATGCATCAAACAACGTAAAGACTGATTAATTCGATTAAACGAACATTCAACGCAGCTGAACTTCGTGTAATAGCCCGAACCCAAAAGTGGCCTGTGCCTTCAATCAAAGGAGATCAACCTGTCGGTGCCATCTCACACTGAATCTACCAATTTACATGTAACTGCAAAGAAGGTTACATAAGCAGAACCGAGAGGTGTTTGATTTCCAGAGTGAAGGAACACTTGCCTAAATGGGTGCAGAACTCAGTATTACCGAAGAACAGCAATGTTGTTGAGCCACGCAAACAACCAGTGTCCGCAATTGCAAGACACATCCTGACCACTGGTCATGCCATCGATCCGGCTTGTGCATTCAGAATCTTAATAAGTCATCCCAGTTCAAGATTTTTGCGGTTTGCTGAAGCTATCGCAATCAATCGACTGAAACCGGCCCTGTGTGTTCAGAAACAATTGTTCGTGAACTTGACCCTGCCCTGGACTTAATGACCTTTCCTAACACATCAATTGACTATCAACCCAACCCACCACAACTGTTCGATATAAGAAAACCGTTTCATGTTATTGTAAATTTGGTACTGACGAGTCAATACGAAATGCTTGCATCTACCAGTTTTCGTGTTCTAATGGTGTTGTTCAGAATTCATTCAGTCAGAATAAGTTCGCATAAAACATTTTTTCCAAATCTTTGGCACAGTTGTCCCCGGTTGCATGTTTGTTGTACCGTCAGTCCAGTGGTTTCGGCCAATAATAAATTACTCAGTTTTTTTACTCACTCTGTTACCACATACACTCCGAAAACCCGGAAACATAAATTGACGTCCACGTCAATTGTGAAAGAAGATGTTATCTGGGCTGTGTGCGCATCATTTCCCGGGGAATGTGATGTACGGAGCAGCGGATTGTTGTTATTTTCATGGCTGTTCAACATGATGACCATTAATTTACCGGTCCCATTATGACTGTTTTTGTGGGCCCGCATGTTATTTATTAGGAGTGATTATTCTGATGACGTTAATTGCAGAGTTTTGATGTTAGTTGATCTCACTTTGGCGTTTTTTTGTACTAATGTTTGGAGCTTCCGTACTGCCATAGGCTTCTCAATTAGACCCATTTGGCATTCGTTTTGGACTGGGAAACATACAATTACTTAGGTGTTTCATTCCAAACAAGAGTTCCTTCTATTTATCTGTAATTTCTTGACTTGGTTTGTTAATTACAGCACGGTTAATTCTCACTGAGCGGACCAAAATTGCAGCCTTACACGAGACTGTAATATAGATATAATCGTTTGATCAACAGTTGTTCATTGAGCTCAACATTTCAATATACTGAATGCTGCCAAACGACACTTCAAGTATTCTCTCGAATATACGTATTTTTGATGTCCATATGGACATATGTAGGGTGTATATCTGGAGTGAACAAAAAACAGATTACTGGTTGTTCCGTACATTTCACTGATACCCACTGAAATGTCACTTCGTTTAATCTAGCCGTTCTTTGTTAATGCTGTCCAAAATCATTAGGTTGGAGATACATCAATTACTGCCGAGTCAAGTGAGGTGTGTTAATGCGGTTGAGACAGCTTAATCTCCAAATACTTAAAAAGGAAGAGTGCGAATTGTAAACAGTACGAAGTAGCGAGCTTACTTGTGATGAACAAGATACTATCAATTGTTTTAAATCAGTAAGCCAATTCGTACTCTCTGGCAGTCTTGTTTGAACTTTTACGATACATATTAGTTTAGTCGTGTGAATTATTTTTTAATTACGCTTCGATATCAGCGATAACACTGACAGGCTTATGCTTCCATGCACTAGTATTGGTTGACCGTCAAATGATGCCCTAATGACGCCGTAATCTGCGTACCCATCGTTCCACCTACGTCATCAAGAAAATTAGCACCTAGCTTTAGCTTGTCATAAGAGAATCAAAATTGAGTGATAAACAATACGAGAAACACGTTACATCAATTAGGTACAGGTCAAGATAAATCACTTGAGAAACCCAACGTCTTCAGAGACGATGTAACGAACAGAAAATGTATTATTTGTCAACAATGTCCAGCCCTTTTTTTATAATGTTTCAAATCTTAGAGGAAACCTACAACAGTAGACTTCCTGAGCAGCTGGATTGCTACAGACAAAGCTATAGTGATTTTAACGCTCAGCCTGTCAGCGGAATCGGTGGAAGACGAAAAGCTACCTCACTTAACACTGATATTTTAGAGCAGACATGTGTCTACTTTAGACGATGCTCCATAATCCCCGCTAACTATTTAGGTCATTCACCTGCGCACAATGACACATCCGACTAAATGGATCGTGAACTGCATCTTGTGAATAGCATTTCACCGTGCTTACTTACGCTATCATCCAGAATTTTCTGAAGAGTTGTTGCTGTTCGGATAGCAAACAGTCAGTTGCTCGTTGATGACCCAAATTCTTGCCAGTTGACTGACACATTATACTCATGAATTTCATTTTCAACCCATTATACCGTTGATTTGTTGTCCCATACGTGCATATTCCGACTATTTACGTGTACATTTGTGTTTAGCACCTGTCACCGACGTACGTTCCTGTGGGTCGTGTGCATTTGTTACAGGACATGTAAATTATACTTATTTACGTTTCCTTCTTCCTAAAGATTGTGGCTGATGTAGTGGTAGGACTGACTGTCGTCGTGTGTCTACACGTTACACGTATTTTGTACATACGTATAGTTGTTGTATGACAGGCAGTTTCGTTGTGAGTAGTATACTACTCATGAGTAGTATGTTACCCACAGGCAGCATTTTGGAACAAAAGAGCAAGCTCCGAACGTCAGGAAGACGATGGGCAAGAATAGACTATCGGAATAGTGTATACGCACTATGGCAGAAGTTTCGCCAAGGAGAATGACAACGTACTACCATCTGATGTATGTGATTGTGTGTTTGAC
>LUCH01000024.1:85922-115961 GCA_013368495.1 Paragonimus heterotremus | reverse complement strand
ATACTACTCATGAGTAGTATGTTACCCACAGGCAGCATTTTGGAACAAAAGAGCAAGCTACGAACGCCAGGAAGACGATGGGCAAGAATAGACTGTCGGAATAGTGTATACGCACTATGGTAGGAGTTTCGCCAAGAAAAATGACAACGTACTACCATCCGATGTATGTGAGTGTATGTCTGACGTGCAGATGAGTGTACGTGTTTGTGGTTTGCTTTTTGACATGAGCTATGCAGGAGTTTGCTCAATAAACGAATTCTCTGGCCAAGCGTCTTTTGCGGTCACAACATAGTGAAGAACTGGAACCGTCGTAATAATATATTCGTTAAGTCGTTCACTTTACTCGTCATAACACTAAGTTATGTTGATGGTGGCCTCTTGAACCCATTTGCATACATCTTCAGCCAAAGATTTTGGTGGTTGGTTATCTAGGCATAACAACGTACTTTATTACATCGTGAAGTAGTCGATACTCATGTGCATCAACCTAATAATTTAGAAGCCGTAAAATTTGGGGATAATTGCTTGAAATATGTTGCTTGAGTCAGCTCGAAATATGAACATCTCACGACAAGTTAAGCGGGGTGATCAAGGTAGTGGATTACAAATTCCCGACTTTGTTGATTTCCATTCAACGACCAATCTGTCAATTGTAAAGGTTTACTGAGCAAATATGCGTAAAGCTTATCATTTTGAGCGATTCTGAGTAAACTCACTTCATCTGGAAACCACTGGCCCGAAAATAATAGTGCAGTTTGAAATGGATCGACTACTGATTCATTCCCGTTTACTGCGTAATACAAAATGTCAACCTGTCAGCATATGGTGGCTTCGGAATGTAAGTTCGTGAAAAGCTCTTTTGTGGTTCTTGTTATGTCTTCCATAAAACTATCATATACCCAGTGTCAGATACTGCTCACTTGTAGAGCCAGCTCGATTCTCAGTTGAATGGTCTAGGCTTTGAAAGGTAGTACACATAACCCTGCACAATGCACTCTTACGGTAAGCACGGCATACATGGTATGATGTGTGTAGTAAGCTGGTTTGTGAACAGAAGTGGGAGTAACAAAGATAATTCACTTAACATATACAGTAGGATAGGAAAGACTGGTCACGAATATAATTTGTTACTCAACTGTCAATAGTGTTAGGTTGTACCCGGAATATTTACCTTAGGAACACATAGAGGTAGATGTCGTCTACAATGTTATATCTCTCAAATAACGAATTTCCAGAGACGTTAAAGGCAAATGAATAATGAATTCACTGTGGACCACTGAATAAGCAGACAATTTTGGAGTATCCTTCTCACTGGACGTGCCGAAACAAGTCTGACATTTAATACGCCCCATTTGCACATAAAATGAACCGTTGGTTACCAGAATTGCTGGTATTGACAAAAACCACCATAGCTTTCATTGCCAACTATAAGCAAGAGCAAACAAGCCATCCCAAAGGTTACGTATTACATAACAGAAAGATGCACGCAAAAACCAATACAGTTACGCTCATTTGGTTGCGCACATTGTAAAATACGGAACCCCTTGGACTGCATAAGTTTGTGAACATGTTCTCATTCGTGTAGGCCAAACAAGTTGTTGAACACTAATACCGGAAAGTGTCAAAATAAAATGTATTCGTTCAGTTTATGTTCAAAATGACCACAGGTTTGACTGACTTCAGATAACCCAGTCATTTACGTGGTGAGACCATAACAATTCGCGTGATACATTTTGAGGAAGGAACTTTCCAGAACTATCCAAGGTTAGTTGTCGGATATGCGCAGAAGTGTGTTCTGTTGTATTATAAAGGAACAAAATAATTATTTTACACAGAAGGCTAGACGATACGATTGAATCAAGCTGTTGATGAAAGCAATGTGAGAAATATCACATGCCACATTGACGAAACATGGGACGTCTGTGTGCAATACGGCTCAAAGACCGGATCAACTATTTACGTGTAGCTGCCCACAGTTCTAATGACAGTACATGTGTTACCCATGGTAGTATTATTTCGTGCTTTTTATTGATAAACACAGTGCCGTATAGTTCCATTTCTCGACTGCTAACATCCGCACGCACACCTCGGTAGTTAGACGAATAGACTTCACCTATTCATGTTCTAAATTCCTTCACCATGTATCACGGACTGTTAAACACTAGTCACCAACCTTGACCGTGTGAACGCACCGCGTGAAGGTACGCGATGGAACGTTGAAATTTATTCTAGACCCAAGCAGGTGTAACAGGAGATGAAAAACATGGTGCACCACTGTCGCTACGACGTAAAGTAGGTAATTAGGCCAGCGGCAAATGAAGCGGGGATTAGAAGGGTCATAGTATCACCCTAAGAAAAATAAAGTTCAACTTATGATAAGTACCTCTCTAAGTAGATCTTTCGAAAGATTAATTGACAACTCATACAGCGTCTGCAAGAGTCTACGTTAGAAAATGTTTCAGTATCAATGGAACAATGGCGAAGTAACCAGACGTTTAAGTCACCTCCGTGCTTACACTCGGGATATGAAATGATCCGCTGACCTGTCTTTGGTTAACAGCCGACCTATTCAGTCATCAGAGAATAACATACATACACGCGACCCAAAATATACTAGTGACTAATTCGTGTTTGCAGAACCGGCTCTTCTTCGTACTTTGTACTGAGCAACGTGAACATTTTGCACTCGTTCTGGTCAATAAAAGAAAATGACAGCTTTACAAAATTCATTCAACGAAGATGGTAAAACAGTGACTGAATCGGTACAGCCTTCCGGCTTCTCTGCTGTTAAAGAGAAATTTGAAGACTAAACTCAGCGGTATGACATTGCATTAGCTAGAACTACACTGAAAATTAGTATATCCTTACTTGAGAATGGTTGTCTTTTCAAGCAACGAAACATTTTAATGTTATACACGTGAATGAATGGTTAACATGGTGCATTACAGTCCAGATATAAATGATGAGATCTCCTACAGAATGTAGGTATGCGTGTGTTAACGAAGTGCCTTCAAATTTACCAACTTTGAGCAAATAAAAACGGTTCAGCCAAACGTTCCGTCTGAATGCAGTAGACGTAGTTAACTGCGCATTGTGTTCTAGCAACCCTTGTCAAAATTGATAATTACGTTTTTATTGTTCCGGTTACAAAAACACGCTAACGCATCTAAGGACCCCAATTTACAAGGGTTAGTTTTCGAGAACGCACGAGTGCATCGAACGAAAAAGATTTTTATTCCTAATAATTGTTTTGCGTCATTAAGTTAGTCGTCAGTGATGGAATGATAAGCACTGAACGATTTCTTTCCAAGCGTGTTCCTTCCCATCGCCTGAATCACGATACTGAACGTATAAAGTTTTACGGCGCAGATTTCGAACATATTGTACTCACCACCTGTTAGTTACCTTCACAATAGCGTTTCTAATGGACTTTTGATCGTACCACTGTTCCGCAATCCAGGATTATCCGACCTGGATACGTAGCTGATTCTAGCCTTGGAATTAGACTAGCCTTCCAGTGAACTTGGATGAATCATCGTCGATCGGATAGTTTTATCTGGCTGGAGGGTCCGCATCACGTGACAATTGTTTACAATCAACCGGATGGACGCTATGACTCTTCTCAAGACAGTCAGTTCGTCTGAACTCCATCAACGAAGAAATACAGTTGAGGGCCTGAAAATGATAATTATTTCGCGCTTATTATGGGGGCTCTGATGCAGTAGGCATAACCCCTATACAGGTGAATCAAAGTTCAAATTACTGCTGATAAACTGCTGAGGAGTCCCAGTAAGACGGACCTCCAGTCAAAAGCAGCTGAATAAAGAATTCGCCTGAGGGCAGCACCTGGTATCAAAAGTGGTCGCCATTCAACTAGTCAGCAAACTCGTCGCTTTCTACAAATTATAGTGTAAGACCCTGATGAATAAGTACAACGTATCCACTTCACAGAACAGAGCCGTTAACTCTGTACTGTGGACAGCTCCATGGGATAAACAGTTATTGCCAAATGATGGCTTAGCAATTTCCAGTTAAGCGGATTTTATTTGCACTGATCAGAAAACAAATAAGTCGTGGTATACGTAGTGGCGTTAGTTCATCCGCACGCCAGTAATATGTGACGTCAACTAATCGTTAATTATATAAATTAAACATCACCCAAAACTGATCGCAGCTGTCAGATTCTCATAGAATTTCCAGTGGGCCCTTTTTGAAAACAAACATCAGACTCGAGTTTCGCTCTCATTAGAGCTCATCAGCAGTGCATATTCTTGCCACGGCCGGAATCATAGTTTTGGCCGCGCTTTCATGAGGCAACCTTGTTGATCACTACGCCATTAACTTCACGTTAGACACGACCGAATTATCATATGTGAACGCTTGACAACTTTGGTTCACGAGCAATGATTAGATTTTCCGATTACCTCGATAGGAGACACAGTACTGTCCTGTCAACTCCAGTCGACGACCTCTCGACTAGGACTTCTCTCTAAGTTGGAGTCACAGAAACCACTAACTTGATGGGCGGTATTCTGATTACAGATGAGTAGTAGGGGATTCCGGTTTACATTATTTTTCTTTATTTACTGACCTTTTGTTCGAAACAGACAGTGAAAAGTCGGTCTAGTTCAACACCGGGGTTACATTTTGTAGTTTTTGTTATTCGTATGATGGCACAATACCCAACATACGTCGTTTTCTTTAACGCCCAGAAAACTGACATGAAAAATTGCAAAAAGCTGTCTTTGAAAATCACTCATTCGGTGTTTTGAATTTCTGTAACTCACTTGAATTAGGCGATTTCGGTTTAATGTGGTCTGGAAAGTACAACCGTAGTTCCAGTTGTATGATGATGTTCCAGTACAACAAGTATTTTCCTTTATCAGAGTTTGAAAATAAGAAAATGTAAAACAAAATACGTCCGATGATTCCAGCTTCATTTAGGTCAAGTGACAATACACTAATTCAGAATGAAAAGCCTTAGACATACTGCCTAAACAATATTTTCTGATTTTTATCTGTTCCGAATCAGTTTGCGGTTGCCCACTAACAGCTGCAAAACAACAAAATCTGTCCTATCCCGAGCCCTGTTTGTAGTTTCGTCTTGCCACAGAGAATGTATTCATAATACGACGATCTCCTATGTTCTCTTCGGGCCGTTGAAGCCAAGCACCGTTGCAAAACAGGGTGAGGACTTCAACTGGGTTTTGTGACTAAGTTTGGACCGTAATACCCTATGTCTGATTCCCCTGTATCTGTTACTAGTAACGGAAGTGACGTAGGCTTCTCCCTAGTAGGTGTGCGTGCAGAACCCTCAGTAATGTCATGACAGTCTACTAGGTGGTAGATTACAATCAGTTATCCAACAGGTGTCACCTCGCGGTGGCCAACGGTAGCCGCATATCTGCCCTACATCAAAATTTAGCGTCGGTCATAACGGTAGTTAGCAGGCCGTAACAGTAGTATTAACATAGAATGGCAACATTAAGGATTTCGGTTGACGTAAATACTAGAAAATAAATTTTGTATTTTTAGGAATCCTAGGTTCACTCTGGCTGGCAGCAGCTAATTTTACTTATGCACATATTGATGTCAAAACCAATTCATTGTTAGCGAGGCTTTCAGTTGCATGTGAGTCTGTCAGATGTGGACGCACAGGCAGATGACTTAGTATGATCAGAAACACTTGGGCCGAAATTCCCCTAAACCGCGTTTTAAAACAACATTCAGATGCACTTTCCTGAGGCTTTAGTGAATCGCGCCGAACTGATTCAATCAGATAATTGATGCGTAAAACGCAGGGTCTTTAAAGACATCCAAAAAAATGCAAGCAGCGTTATAGAAGGTTCAGTAGAAGAAACTCGAGAACGATAAAATGCCACCATTCAGCCCACTAGATCTCCGAAAGTCTTCCATTATATATTTGGCAAAACCATTTGCATACATTTTACTGCATCTACGTGACTGCTTACTGCGTTAGATGTATCACTCTGGCGCAGCATGCTGGATTTCAGCTAATGTTATCAGCCTATAGTAGTCAAGATGATCGATCGCATTCGTACGACATTAGTCGCGATAGTTAGTCAGTTCTAAACTCCATCCATACAACCTGTTTTTTCATGCTTTCAAGACCTTTCAGCATTCTATTTAAAATGTGTTGATTGATTTCATTTGATGAAACCCCCCAACTGCAGATACTATGGAAAGATTAGCACATAACATTTGGAAAACCCGGTAAGCTTTTGTGATGTTTAGCAAAAATAGGGTTGCAACTTAAACGCCTGAACGATCACCCGACGATAAAAGCCTTTCATGCCTAGAATGTTACTTAAAGCCAAAGTATCCGTAGGAATCTTTTACACTGAAAAAGTACCTGAGATACTGTGAATGGATGCCGCTACAACAACAGTATGATACCTGGACATCGCGAGCCGACTCCCGGAGGAATTTTTCAATGAAACCTACATCCTCATGCTGGTAGAATGTTTTAAAAACGATGGAAATCATTATCCTCAGTGCAAGTTTTGATACATCGTGGTGGACAGCAGACCATTCGATCTACAGCAGTGGACCTGTGAGTAAGCAGTACAGTACTGTGGGGGCGGTTAGTCCCGAAACAATCTAGTGTATGAGTGTGGTCATTTGGTCGTGAATGATAAAACCAGAAAGGAAGCTTATAGCCCGTTGAGTAGCTACCAAGTTACAATCACGACCAGTTCGATAAAACTATTATTGGTAACTTTCAGAAACTAAATTTTAGCGAACGGAATCAACTGCTACTCATTTTTTGTAGGCTAGAGGGGCGTTGATCCTCTTTCAACCTGACAACTCTTGTACTTTCTGTAGACTGAATTGGAGTCACCATTACAATTGAGTAACTGCTTACAAGGAATTCAGAAAACACGAAGTTCCACTAAAAAGCATCACTTTAAAGGACTGCTGGATATCTTTTGGCGCACGTGCAGGCGGAACGGGTAAGTTTGGAAAATGGTCCACTTCATCAGAGAGTATATTATTTTTTCCAAAAGAACCGACCAGACCCCGGAGAAAATTCGAAGTTTTGTGTGCTGGGAAATACGTCATATGTGACGAGGACCACATACTTCCTAACAGTCACCTTGAAACAATTATCTCTAACCTTCTAAAATCGTCTACTGTAGGTACTCTCCTGAATTCTGTTACGAAACTAGGCAACCAAGCTGTGGTTAGACGATAGATGAGGATATCTACTCAGGGATACACATGCATGGCGTAGAGGAAATCGTTTATTATTAAAACATTGTACAAAGTATAACATGAAAGAATGAAGGCAATAGCCATGTTTCATATGTGACTGTTACCGCGATCCTTATCGCATCTCAAGTTCGCTGATATGCACCCTTTAGGTGAAAGAAGAATAATTTGTACAGAATGGCTACCTTTAATTTAAACTTCCGCTTCTTAATGCACCGCCCCTTGTTTTGTAATATGTAATCTATACATTTCTTCTTGGATTTCTACCTTGCGTATTGCGCTACACTAGAAATCCCTGCGTGTTCATGAGCGCAGCTGATGTACGGACTGTATTGGAGCAAAAACTTGAATTTCACTTAAATAAGTATCAATTTCTTCAAATGTTGTGTGTGCGTCACCGTTTTATTTTAGTAAAAACTTTCAGAAATTTGCATTTGTGATGCAAGGAATATTAATAGAAATGTTTCTAGGGTCAAATCATGGACGGCGGGATGTTCATTCTCCGTCGCGTATGCTTGTTCATCTAAATCAGTCGCGAAAACGGTCTTAGACGCAACTTAATACGTACTAGGTCTGGTTACAGCACATTTTTTGCCTTCGCTGATCTTATATATTCACTTAATCGGCTCTTTTGGAATGAATGTTTTCTATTTACCAAGCAGCACTTTGTTCTACTGCTTAATCTGGGGGTGAAAACGTTTACTCCATTTTAACCAACGCTCAGCTTAATGAGGATTGAACGAAGTCGCCCTGCTTCCATTTCTGTGATTTGATGAAACGTATTGTTGTGTTTGTTTTTTGATCCCATCAAGAGGTGTAATATTAGTGTTGGTTTATAACTGCAGCAGGCCAAACACTTTTTATGTTGCCCCCATAAATTTGCCAGATCAAGCATCAGGACGTTCATCTAAATAGCCCTTTCATATGAAATTGTGTTTATGAGAAATGATGTATAGTTTTTCGGCCTCCGCAGTAGCATCGACGTTTGCGGGGTACAAACAAATATGTCTAAATATCAGAACCTCTGCTTTTTATAGATGTCATCTTAATACCCTGCGGTTGAATGTGGAGCATGACATTGTCAGTTTGTGTTGCGTGTGTTACTTTGGCGGTGTCATTATGATATATGTTCTCCCCCACATTAAGCCGCATCATCTCTCTGACAGACGTTATGTTAATGTCATCGTTCAGAGTACACCCAGATTATAAACTTGTCAAAAGTCGAATGGATTTCTGCTTGTTCGTCCTTGGCATATAGTGTTCAGAAAAACATCTTACATTTTTTATCGCCAGTACTGATGGTGCTTTTGTCGGATTCTAACATTTTGTCCTAGTAGCTGCTGGACAAAACACAGTTTTGTAACTCATCAACTCAGCGCGCGCTTGTATTGCAAATTCGTCTGCTTTTTAGGCACTGCTTTTTTTATATCAGCAGAGCGAGTTTTGCGTGCTCTGTTACCAACGCCAACTATCTCAGGTCACCGAATACTTGAACATGAGCAATGTATGTCGTCTTTTTTGTAAAACGAACTAAACACTATTCACACCTGGTCGCAGCCCTTATATTCCCATAGACCTTACAACATCTTCCGAAAACAACTATCAGACCCGTTATTCACAGTTGTTAATGCTCGTTAGTAGTGAATATCGTTTACCGGACGGGGATTTTTACTCCAGCCTAACTTTGATGAGGCAACCGTTTAGCTCACCGTGTCATTCTCTCCACGGTTAGCACTAAAGTCCTATAACTAAACGCTCAGTCACTAACACGTGTGAATAATGGTCTGTTCATCTGGTCACTTCGGTAAGTGAAGTTATTAGTACAAATAAAACTTAATAGGAAGCCTCAAAATTCAAACTCCCCAAAAAATTGCGATTATTTGTGAATGATATACAAGTCATATCAGCCAGAGTTTCTTGCAACCAGCGGTCAGTTTTCCAGATGTAGAGAAACGTGTTGTTTAAACTTTACACTTACATCGGTTTATCTACGTTAAAAAGTAGCATTCCACTGGAACGTCTGGTTTCTGATTGGCATTACAGTGCACACCGTGAGCACGCCATATTTTGTGTTGAGACGAAATGCATAACAGACTAGCGTGCTTCTGGTGTTTCATCATCAGATTAAGTACAACATACACGAATTCGACGGGGTTAGTTAGAAGATCATTAGTGGGATAGAGGATGGTAATAATTATTGTTAACTTGTTCCGTTTCTTGACCTAAATTACAGGGCAACAGTTAGCTGAGTTGTAAATGTTTGTGAAATGGCCAACTTCCCTACGTAATGGATGTATTCAAAGTACGATGTATGAACACGAGGAGGAACAGTGTTTTGGTCGAACGTTTTGTGCATGTGCTGGGGACCAGTATAGGCGAACTACAAGTACCTGCTCGTTCTTTTCTGCGATAGTTTTGTATAATATTGCACCCAGCCGTAGCGTCTTCAACTGAAAAAGATTTGACCGAATGTCAGTCGGTGTTGGCGATTCAACGCATCACAGGCAATGTATGACCTGTAGAACTAACAGCGATGGAAAAAGGTTAAACATGCACAAACATTTCTGAGTTGCAGCTGACACAGTGTCGCAAGCAGTGCGGTCAGCGTTGTTTTTTATTTCTTTCCGCAATTAACTCATCTCATTTTGTCTGCTATTTGTTCTTTATGGTATGAAGTTCGACTTCCTCTAGTAGATTTTTATGAATAAGCGCGCTATTACAATTTGGCACTTTATTCTATTGTATGCGTTCGTAAAGTCTGCATGGCGTCTGGGGTGTATGTTAATGCTAGCTTTGTTTGCATAATTTTCAAACGCTTACTCAAGGACATATCGTTCACCACGAGTCATATATACATATATTACATTTGACTAGTGGAAGGATTACAATGTTCTCATACCGGCGCCGGTATAGGGTCAAATATAATAAGCATATAAGACGCGTCCCACCTAATAGATACTTGTTCTTCTCCCTACTGAACCGTCTGCTTTCAGCTCAGAGGCTTGATGTAAATTCAAGCAACACAATGAAATATATACAATTTCCGTTGCATTAGTGTTTTTGTCCCATGTTGTACATACGTTCAAATACACATGCAAATCCACACATAGGAAAAATGATAGAACATCCGACACTAGTTTTGCGTGCTTCTATTTTACACGAAACACATTTTTGACTGATGGAAGCACTTTGGTAGCGATGCTCATCCGAAATTAACAAACAACGTTATGTGTACAAAAGTAGTTGAGGCAACCTATCGGGTTACCATGGTCGGGATTACGTAACACTTGGTGTGCGTGTAGGCTTATCTAGTCCCTGTGTGTCCTTATCTTTATGATGTATTTAACTGGCATGTTTTACGTTTGCGACTGATAAGAGTAGGTGATATGTTAGCATGTCGCAATATATGTCTTATTTCTGTTCTGACGAAGTGGTTAAACGAAATTCAATGTTTCTAATAATTGAACCTCACGGTTTTTATGCCGATTGTTTGGCTGCCTAAAGCAAACAGAGAGTTACCCCGACATTACTGATAGATGCGTAGTCTACTGTTCTTTTTGTTGGCGCAATCGTATTGCGCTTACAGTGAAACAAAAAACCAAGCATTACGAATGTAGTTATCGTAAGCCTGAATGTTAAAAGCAGTGCTACAGCCGACGACAATCGCAATTCTAGAAGAAACGAAAGATTCGTCACTATCATATGACTCAGTTTGGGCGAATGGACCAGCCAGACAACTGTATGCCTCCGGTCACAACACGGACCAGAAGGAAAGTGTTACGGACTCGACAGATACTGAAGTTATGTGAGACAAACAGAATAACACACCGGATAACTCATACCAGGCTGTACACACGTCTTATGGTTTGACAATTTCTTGGAGTCTTTGCCAGAGAAATGTGAAACACTGAGTTCCCTTGATCAAGTTCACCAATAGCAGTAGAAAACACATCGCGAGATGCCAACATAACAGTATACCAAAAGTGTAAGTAACTTCTCTCTGCCTGTTTCGTACACTTCGAGGTCCAAAATGGAAGTTCAGCCTGCTGCGCAGTACTAGAAACCACACCTGCGTCTATATATATATATATATATATATATATATATATATAACCAATCACCAGTACAACGAATATATATCATCACATCAATTATTCCATGCTCAGAAAGGTACATATTGCTGGATTGTACCTTGGTTTATAGATGCTCCTTTTACATGGCAGCGTACCTTCTTGGAGGGGTTATTGTTCAGGTTGAGCAGTACTTCAAACGGTAGGCGATAATTCTACCTGTCGATGACGATCACATTTTCTGTGGTTACTACAGTACTTTGATGAAAATCATATGACTAATCGCAAATACAAAACGAGTATGTATGATGGCAGCAGTGAATTTGTATATATATGTATATGTGTGTGTGTATTGTAACATACAAACGGGCGTTTCTAGACTGGTTGTCCGTTACATTTGTGGATCAACTTTAAGGCGAAGTGGAGACACTGGGAGAAAACGTTCTTCCAAAGTAAAGGTTCCAACAACAGTCCCGTGGAGGGAAACAACATAAACAAGCATGAGCCAAGGGCCCAGTAAGCCATACACACGACTTACACAAACGAAAGCTAAAACGGCGTCAACAGTAGAGCAGCACGTCCCGTTACGCAATTCAAATTAAATCCGTGCGTGCTTGATGGTTTCGACCGCACTTCATAATATATAGATATAGGCATTCAGGTTGGCCAAAAAGGGCTTGTAACTTTAAGTATTTCCAGTTTCGTCGACCAACCTTGTGAGCAAACGGCTAAACAAATGGTTTGACTTTCTTGGTATGTCAACAAAACCGAATTCTCAGCAGAGCCTATTCAGAAGTTTCAAACACAGGAAGTTTCATTGAAATCTGGTAGATTGTGTCAGCCGCTTTAGGATTATTGTCGTAAACTTAACCAGCTCTAATGCTGTTCACTGAAACTGTAGAGGTTTGAGTTCTTCTTACTAAGTACAACAGGAAACCATGCAGACTTTGTTGAATTTGAATATATCATCGGTGGTTTATATGATATCAAAACTGACATAGCAGTGGTATAGAATAACAAAACACTGAACGAATGAAGAGATGAGATCGATAAATGGAATGAGAATAACACAACGTTACGAGCAAGTTGTAATACTGTACGTTTCAACCACCGCTGGTGGCCTTCCTCAGGAGTGTTGTAATCGATTACAACACTCCTGAGGAAGGCCATCCGCGGTGGTTGAAACGTAGTGTTACAACTTGCTCATAATGTTGTGTTATTCTCAATCCATTTATCAATAACAGGTTAAACACGACGCCCAAGCTGTTTGACTTCATTCGTACAAAATTTGGTGCGGATATCTTACAAGAGATGAGATCGATCACACCGAACGGACGATTCCGAACGGGCATGGATCTTTAGGTGTGCTGTTGAAAGATTGATCAGAATTAATAAATATTAATAGCCGATTCATCAGGCATACAGAGTCATCCTCATTACACGCCAAAACAAATGGTTTCATTCAAGCTCTAATGTTCACAAAAGCAGATTAACCTACGTTATACGTAAGGTTAGCTTGGTTATCAAATTCCTCACTTCAACTTGCGACCGTCCGTTTCGATGGGTTCAGCAATGCCAGAAGGGATTTTGAAGTTTACTACTGCAAAAGGGGTTTAACTGGAATACAATAGCATACAAAACCTTTCTCTTTAAATGGTAAAAGGTGAAGTAATACAATGTTACGACGCTCAGAAGGTACACGCACCGCAAGATCGGAAAAATCTATCATTAGGCAGGCCTTCAGTTTTACCAAACGGTGAGAAAATTGAGGCATAATCAGCGTTAGCAAGACGTTAACATGATAAGTTAACCAATAATTCAACGCAAGCATATCTTGAGTGGACAATTGTACGTTCACGAACAACGTTTCCGGATAACTCCCCTAACCTAAACTAATCGCCAGCATAGATGATCATTATCTAATGATGAAGTAAAAGGGCGATTTCTTTGCATTTAATTAAACTAAAGATAACTTCCTTCACTTTTGAACATCCCTATGTACACCTAGGTGTTACCTACTTACGCTGGAGGTTCGCTCCTGGTATCATACATTTGTGCCGTCTTCCGAAAGAGGCGTAGGAAGGCAAGAAAAGATTGACTGATGAAGTTTTGTGTATAGTAGGACAACTGAACAAACCGACTGATATTTAAATCCAGTCGGTCAGGTATCTGAGTCGTAATACATACATGAACATTCTTCACATAGTGCGGCCGTCATCCAACAAATTTCGTAAGATGAGCTTTTCCACATGTGCGGCTGAGCATGCTGGTAAGATACACATTAAGAACACTCGAAAAGATCCATCATCTACACACTTTAGTACCGTTTCCTGTTCGATCCTCTTGTCAGGCTAATGCGTGTTTTTCGTCCTGATATTCAGACAGAAGCTGTCACGTGAGTGAGGGTTAAAGCAATAGCTATGCTATATATAACAGAGTGCTATCATTGTTGCACTACTACATTTGATTGGTTGTATCCTGAAAACTGGTTTCAAATTTTGCAGTTTATTACGTTTTTTTCACGGGTTGAGATACTCGGTACGTATCTGAATGCAAATTTTTAAAGGCCCAGAAACTCACAAGGCTTATGACGTTGCTTTCTGAAGTAAGTGATGAGCTATTGGGCCCTGTATTCAAATATTCCGTTATCACGTTATTTCCATGCCGGTTAAAATAGTTTAGCCATCAGTACCTCTAGTGTTTTCATACTTTGTGCTTATAGGCTTATCACGTGATTTGCTTAATAAGATGGCAGGTTTCACAGCACTCCGTGTATTTATAATATGTCAACAAATGAAGTTTCATGCGGCCACTTTGAAAGTCATGTTGAGTTGTTCTCTGCTCCAAGTTTCTGTCAGCGTTTAAATTTTGTTGTCCAAGAAACCAAGGACTTTGTAGTTATTAGGACTACTAATAATTTGTATGTTTTCATGTTTTGCGAAGTATTACGATTTTGCAACGTGTTGATTAGGAAAGATAGCTCTAACTGTTTTTCTGACTATCAGTGATCGACTGTGTGGCTAAAGGCAATGAACATTATTCCCAAAGTGATGACAAACATTCACTTAACAGACAACATACTCAGCAAACATATTGTTGGTTTTTTTCGTGTCTTGGGGTTTACCATGCAGAAAATGCTGAGCCCAGATAGACCACTGAAATCGTTTCGTTCAGTTTTGTTTTCAGAATAGTAACTAAGCCTGGAAAACAACGTTGACAACTGTTCAGCTCACACGTCATGATATTAAGGCAATAGTCGTACGAAATACAACGTTCAACTACATTAACTTCTCATTCTGGTTTTTACTGTTTACTTAGGTTTGATTACGTATTCTTACTGACTCACTTTTAGAGGAGAGTATTAGCCGAATCGTTCGTTGGTTGATTAGATCTTACCAGTAACATACATGTACTTGCCCATGCCAGAAGACAACTGATCCTTCCATTGAATACTTGTGATTTATCAGCAATGCGTCTTAGAACTGAGAAGATTTCATTCTTTCTAGTTACACTCATTAAGAACTGCAATTAGACTGTTCACTATTTCAGTAAAATGCAATTCCGTTCTTCGCGTTTACTCAGTGCAAATGTCCAAATAGGGGGCAGCATAAATTCATTTACGACAAGAAGGTACTTGTGAGTGATTAGATTACTTACAAATGAGTTACGCTACATACAACAATGTACAGTTATCAGCGAAAATGTAACGCTTGGATAAGAGAATATACCAAACTTTCCGGCACATTTGTGTCGCATACTAGTGTATCTGAGACAATATAGACAGTTCGGGTTTGGGTACATGAAATCGGGCAAACTTGGAGCAGTTTTTTAATAAACAAAATTAAGGCAGTTGCACACATTTTCTAATTAAATTAATTGAAATACTGTAATAACCTTTCCGGAAATACGTTGGTATATTTTGCTATTAACACGGATGTTCACTTTGGGCGTTTTCTAATTACCAGATAAGCTATAAGACAAGTGAACGCAACCTGAGCAAAATAACTAGAAATCTAGTGGAATTAACAGGTTTCTGACAATGATTTTTCAGACGCATCAGAAATGTCTAGAGAGAGAGAGAGGGATGACGCCGTCAATCTTGGGAGAAGTCTTAAACGGTTGCAGGGTTTTGGTGTCGACTTCGGGTGGGTCTACACGGTGTGACAGGAAAATTCCATAACTTTAAAAGCTGGATTTCAGACCGATGGTGAAGTTTGGCTTAATATCTTTTCATGGTTTTCATATGTATTTTTCAGTTTTCTCGAAAGTACATTCACTTGAATGGCCTACGATTCTTGCAACTAGGTTTGTTGCATCTCAGTAAGACGGAAGACTGCTTTTACTTCATCAGCAGAAATACCGGACAATCGATGGGGCTCATAAAAATGGTATCGTTGCCTATGAGAACGAACCGATGTTTTCAATGTTTATCTGGCGGATCCGCAGAAGTATGTGTCTGACGGGATTAAAACTATCAAAAGAAAATAAAACGCGATTAATTTAACACAATTCGTCAGTGTCTTTGGTTAGGAAAGTCCAAACTAGCAAGTTGAACTACTCAAGTGATTTACCACAATGCTGGGGTGACAGACTAGTGACACGCATAGAGTAACCTTATTGAGTTCATTGTGAAACGTTCGTTTCATATGGAGGTAATTCATGTGAACTTCGGTCACGGGACCTGCAGAATTTGTGCAGATTTCTTTTCAGAACAGGAAGGAGCATTATATAGTGGAGTCGTAATCGATTTCTTGGTGGCTATCGTTTGCTGTCTGATCAGCTAATGCTGCTTCTCCGGAACTTTAAATGATACACGAAAGGTTTTCATCCAGAAGATAGAGTAAACTAGTTACCCAGTGTAACTGCCCGGGCTGTGCGTTTGTGTACGAAAACGTCAGCCAGCGAGGTTTTCTGACAGGACCTCAATCTCAAACGACAAACGCCAGAACTTATAATTGTGGTGATTTAAAGAAGAGTGGTCAAAAACACTTGTTCGATACCTTAATTTTCTACGACTAAAAACAAATTCGCTTTCAATGTTTCCGTTTTGTGGCTCAAAAATTTTACTCAAAAAGTAAAACAAAATTACTCTGTAAGCTCCACAGCTTCCTCTGTCTTTTATCTTCAGAACGACACTATTGTTTGACTGGAAAGATTGAAGAGACATATTCGACGCAAACAATCTGCCCGCCAACGACTGTATCGATAAACCATGGTACAGTTTAGCCTATTTTTTGTTAGAAGGTTTCCGGTTTGTATACAACAACAGTTGTACAAAACGCCTACGCATCTGTCTCAAATTTTTACTCAGTCACTAACCTCTCTTTGTATTTGACGTATTTTCTCCCTTCTAATGTCTCACAACCAAGGTCACGTGGCAAGGTTGTTCCACTGTGAATAGGGAAAACTAATCCAGTGATATTGACTGACTTTCACGGAGAACGGTGATGACGATAAAGGTGAACAAATATTTGTCTTGCCATCTTCTAAATCTGTTGGTAAGATTTGCTTACACACAGGCTGTTCAAATGATACGTTTTCGAATAATACGCTTTGCGTCAAAGTTTGAACTATATGTACGGAACACCCACGGTAACTGCGATCGAATATGATGGCTTTAAAAACACAAGTTCTGTTTGTCTGATTATGAGTAAATGAATGCCCATGACTTCCGCTTGGTTGAAAGGAAACCCTATTCCACCGTTACCGCCAGATTTTCAACAATATCAATCTACTTGTCCTCAACCAGACTTCTCTGTGTTTCGTGAGATTTTTCTGGAAAATAACACACTACCTTCAATTCAGTAAGCTAACCCTTCTGAAATGCTCAACTATCTAGCACAGCAATGGCTATCCGAAACTTATCATCTAGTGACTGTTTTATCGCATCTGGTGTTCAAATGAAATTCTATACAAACTTTGAATAAAACTAAACAATAATAGGGCAGTACAATGTTTGGGATAGAATACAATTACAGGGTTTGAAATTCGGAAAATTCATCAACTAATAGCGCCAACATAATAAGACTATAACTCAAATACGGTGTAAAAAGAATATGGTAAACCATTTCAACTTGTTGCGACATGAATGGGAAAGAGAAAATAAAATCTTGTTCAACTTTGATCAAATTAGCTCACTTTACAGTAGTCATTTTGTCACAAACAATGTATACACATTTTCTTTGAGAATATGTTTATGGAAATGGTTGCTAAGTAACTACCTTACGATGAACAGTTCTAAAATGTCCCCGAAACACAAAAAAACGAATAAATGATTAATGATTTCCCGTTGTGCATGAGGTCACTTGTCTTTGTTTAATATCTTGATTTCTAGGCGAAATTACAAAAAGTTGATTTGAATCACGACATTCTGTGTGCATGTTGTTGTTCTTTCTTGTGACTGAAAAAATCAGTAAATCTTTGTCAATTCTCGGTCAGTTGCACGTTTGACATATTGCGCAATTAATCAGTATCTCGTACGAAATCATTCTTAAGTTTACTAAATCTAAGTTGCTTTTTATATTAGAACGATCGCATTTTGCTAAAATACAAAGAAACAAAATGATGGCTTATATCTGTGTTGATAGTGTCCAGTTAGTTACATTATCCACATCTAATGAAACACAGTAAAATTATTTAAAGAGAGCGAGGAAAAGTTGCAGATACCATCTATCATATACGTTCACGGATATCTGATTAATTCCTATGTTTTTCTGTTCACAAGATGATATTTTTGAAATAAATGCTTGTGGAATTACAAATAAATTGTGGCCTACACGACATAACTAAAAGAAAGCATCGGTGAAATAGATTAGAATTACCCTGTATAAACCTACGGATCACATATTGAAATGAAACATGGTACTGGTAAACAAAACGTCTCCCAAAGCTTTTTAAGAAATTTCATGCATCACTTGTATATGTTGCACGTCGAGAACTACCGGTTAGAGTATAAGGTTCAATTGTGATTTTCTGGGAACAAACCCACTTTTGTAGGCTTCTTTTGCAAACAAACTTTTAACGGCTGTGACCAGGTTTGGCTTAAAACTGTATATATCCACGCTAAATAAATAACTTTTGTGCTGTTCAGGCTAAAGTTTGGTCTTCACAACTATGAGTACTGAATAGCTGTGTTACCAAATCGCACGATATTCAGAAAGCAATATACCTAAAAAGGTTACAGGTGAATTGACTATTTGTTCGCCACCTACCTTTGCAGTAATTTCGTAAGTTCTTTTTCGCTGTATTTTTGGAAAATACGATGTGTTGATGAAGACCACTGAGGAAGATAAAAGAACGCCGTTAATATTCAACCTTTCGAGTAAGGTTGTTGGTCCCAATGATTACCAGCAAAGTGGTAAACAGCCATTCCAGCTTTGTTTGCTTTTGTAAGCGCTTCGCGAAATACTACGACTCGCGAAGAATTCTCAGAATGACACACTTCAAAATTACTTAAATTGTGAAAGTTGTGGAATGTTGATAATGCATAAACGTATTGGACTTTGTACTGTTGATCACAAAGCGTGAAATAAAGACAAGTAAGGTATGAATAATAAGCTTGTTTCAGAACTTGCGAAGATGAAAGTGATGCGCCAGAAAAAAATATGCGAATTCACGATAAAGAAGAATGTGTGACTAGTACTTGAAAACAGTCAAAAAATCGAACGCTGTCCAACAATCAGCGCTCTACTGCCATCGGTTTCGAAAGCCATACTACTGGCTATGATGGTTGGAGTATCGAAACAGTATCAAGGGCAATCACAGAAAGCTTTAGTTTAAATGGAGCAACGAACGACAGTCTAGACAAACGACGATTAACGGGTTATTTTTGGTCAGTTTTCAACGTCTGTGTCAAATAACTCCTTTTATTCTGGAAGGAAGATCTATCTTTTCGGTTCACTTAAATGGAACAGCAGCTCTAATTTTAGGGAAAATCGCGTGAGTTAATCGGATGCTACGGACTCCATCCTCCATAACTACCAACGTATCATACTTGACCCCAAATTGGCCCCACGAAAAAAGATCGATAGCATGGATTCGTGTGATAAATTACGTCAAACCACCATGTCTGCAGTACTGTCAGTGCACACTAAAACGACAATAACATCAGAGTAAACGGCACCAACACAGACAACGTTACGAAGACCGCGATTTGGAACCAACAGCCAGGTTCAGTAGACAGTATATCAAAGTGGTAATTATATTTTATTGTTTTACCATTCTCGTAGCATGTGGGGCTGACGAAAACTAAGCGTGGGACATGCGACTTCGTGTAACTGCCGTGCATTCAAAATGAACGTCCGACCCATAGTGCATATGATGTATTCTTAGCTTATGTCAATGAAACTATAATCCGGCGCGTCAACACTTTACAAACCTTCTGTATCCATGATATATTTATCAACCCACTGAGTTCCGCTGGAGTGAAAAGATAGGGATTCCAGTGTTCCCAGAAGCGGTCTCGAAACCTGTTTCGTGAGATCAAGAATCACTCCAGCTTTAAAGTCAGAGTCGGTCTCAACAATCATAGGCAAGGACATCGGTTCGCTTCAGTAAAACGCACATTTTGCACAATGTGGAGCCGTTTACAATCCCCATTTCTTATTACGACAGATGGCTGTTCCTCAGTTAACTCATTGAGCTTGTCGTTTACGCATTCAGGTCAAATGCCTGTTCAACATGTCGCACACAGCAAACAACGCGTCGAAATGTTGGTATTTATTCTCATCACATTCAAAAGGATAACACGAACTATAAAAGCCGCTCTCATTATTTGATCAGGACTCAACAAAGCGCCGGAAAAGAAACGCCCGACCCGGTCAACGATTCCAACTGTGCCAGTATCATTGGTTTCGGTGCCACCAACACATTCTGTTCATTGTTTAGCACGGCTCACGACCATACACACTGTCACAACAACTGCTCTGTCTTTGTCACAAAATTCCGTGCAACGCATCAAGAGGAAATACTATTCCGTGGTTGGCAGTATGCTGAACAACACATCCCGTCTTGACAACGTCACGCTGACCAAAGGGCGCTTGGTCCCTAGATGCGGATTTTCGACCACAGAGTTTGTCTAACTTCATCCAGTAAACAGGTCAAGTAGGTCAAGCACTACTTTCACAACAAACCATCGGCCTGTTATACCCCGCAAGCCTCTAATGTTTTAACTGCTGCTCCATATCAATCGATATCACTTTTACTATACTATCGAGATAACTGTGGACATTGTTATATAGTTTATACAGTCAAGTTATAATAACCGAAAAGTATTCAGATGATGGTTGTTTTGGAAAACCTAATCGGTTTACCAGTTTTTAATACATTTATTTGTTATAATTGGCACTAGTCCCCCCAAGTAACCCTAGAATGTTTGTCAACGACCTGACGAACAAACTCAATAATCGTTACGATAGAACATACACCTCATTTCTATCTCAAGGTTTATTTCATCCATCAAACGGAACGAAAGCGAGGTTCTACACCAGAATATTTACATAAGCTTGACATTATTTGTTATGTTTTCAATTTGTTGTTTGCGATGATTTAAGTAATTGGTTGTCTCATACTATAAACGACGCGTTGAAGTTCACGCCTTGTAAGTATTTCCAATAAAGGATGCTTTCCCAAAAATTTCCCGATTATCGTGACAACACGAGTTTTTAAAAAAAGTTGGAATCTGACCACTTAATTATTTAACCTAGGTTGGTTACGTTGGTTGCGCTCCCTGTATCCACCTATGTTAACCACTCAAACAAACGTTGCTGCAAAGGAATTTGAAGATTTGTCATGTGTGGTGAACGAAGAAAGCATAACGATCTTTTCTCCAGCTCGTTGTAGCATGCAAAAATTCATAGACTTGCAAATCTAGGTTGTGTATTGTTGCGTTTACGATGTTACTGATCATAACAGCTTATACGCCTCAGGTGATTTTGCACTGTCACTTGACATTCGTAGATCGATTAGCGTTTGGCTAAACTCTTCAACCTGATTTCCTGATGAAAAAAGGTCCTCAAATAACATGGGTAATAATCCACCTGTATAGATGTTTAAGGAATAAAATGTTAGAGTATTAAGTAAGGTGTCCTAGATTGAATATGTACTTTATCAACAAAGGCATCTCGTAATACAGGTTCATCGGAAGGCCCTACGGAATATGGCTGCAACATGGGACCACATATGTAACAGTTCGTAAACCAAAATTAGGCCGCATCTGATATACTGATGTTTCCTGAGGAACTGGTCCAAATTGCGCCCCTTTTACGGAAGTGTTAGAGATAATCACCAAAACTGGTCTTTAGTTTTACGCACTACCCCCTCCATCCTTCGCAGATTTCTCATAAATTATGATCTACAAGTTTTTATGTACAAATACACTTGGGAACATGACAATGAAAGGAGTCTCCACAGCGTTGTTCGGATGTAAAGTTGCATACAATCAAGTGTCATCCTAAGTTTCGCGTTAGCTTTTATGTTAGTCTGCGTAAATAAGACAGAGAGAAAGAGATCGTCTAGATCAGCGTTTTTTGGTTTCGGCAGCGGGTTTTACTGTCTTAATTTTTGCCCCCCAAGGACTATTACCTGAGTGGCGATTAAAAAACCGTTACATATCTTGTCTTAGACGAGTGGTCTGGAAGCTCGTCTGGTTAAACACAACAAGAAAATCTGGAAGATCACATTATAGGTTGCCGTTTCGGCAACGCTTGTAGAATAACTCATTTTTAAAAACTGACACTGTTTCCACTCTGTACAGTGATGATTACCGTTTTGCCTTCGTATATTGTCCAAAGTTGGCAGCGTGATTTTGTAAACTCTTAAAAACACTTTGTACAACGGTCTGCCCTCCTCCGTTTTAACCTCATCGCTTGTCTATATCAAGCGAACTTTTCACCCAAACGTTTAGCTCTGACCTCTTAAAAACGTTTTCAGTATTCAATCTGGCTTCAGTAGCTTACGCTCAACTCCATACCAACTGTGTTTTTCTTACATTTGTAATCTGAAGTATTGTGGTGGTCATCCCGAATATCTGTAATTATCTTATACAAGTCCATGCCCGTGTTTTTCAGCTACTTCTGTATTCCATTCGCTCGAAGTCTGTTAGTGGTAATAACTGAGCGCAGAATACCTACAAACCCATTTAAAATACAAGCTTTATCTGATTTCTGCTGTCTTTGTTGCTTCATCTCAAGGAAAGAATACATCAGTTTCTACCTGTTTTAAACTATTACTTCTACCACATTTGTGGATATAAATGACCACCTGTAGCAGGCGGTAAAGGTTTTTGAAGCAGCTCTATAACCTTCATGTAAATGGGTTGTCAACCTACATCTCAATCCAGTGATAAAGTCTTCGATTCATTTACAGGTAAATTTTGCGAGATCCCACAACCAGCAACATGTGAATAACTTGTTTGAGTTTAATGGCAAAACCATACATCTGGATATCTAAAGGTAAATGTTGTTACATTGTTTGATACCTGTCACGTTCGTAATCTGCTTACAAGCTCGGCAAACTTACAACACCAACACCATCACTCCGATTTACCAACTTCAGACATGTTGGCAACCGTTTCAAGAGTAGGCCATATGCTAGCTGTTGAATGCCACACAACACAACAATACAAATTGCTGGAGGATAGCAGGCAACACGCCGCTCCTTAAAGTTGAATCTAAATGTTTGAACTCAATTTTATGCACATCCTTGACGACGAATGTCTTTGAGAAATGATTCACATTCAAACGTTAACTCATGCGAAAATTACGAAATCGAGCCAATATGCACAATATTGTTTTGCTGTCCATTCTTGATAATCTTGCCAGTCCAGTTCACTCCGTTCCTTTATACGAGGGGGAGTCAAAAAGTAATGCCAGTGTTTTTAATTCTGGTGAAGCTTTCATAAAATTACCTGAAATTTTCCCCAGTTATAAAAGATTATATAATTTGCGTTATGTAATAGTTTGTTTCTTACTTTTCATGTTTTCAGACTCACAAGTAAAATTCAAAATGGCTGCCCCCCTGGAGTTGCGTCAGAAACAAACAGCAGTGATTGAATTCCTTGTTGCTGAGGGGGAAACACCATGAACATTCATAGACGATTAACAAATGTGTTTGAGGACAATACTGTAGATTATAGCAATGTATGCAGGTGGGTTTGTCGTTTGAAGGATGAAAAGGTGGGAACTATGAGCGTAGCCGACCACACGTAAGCATCAAGACAAGGGAGACGATCGCCTTATTCGGGTGGACAACTGTACGGCATCCTCCATACTCACCGGATTTAGCGTCTTCAGATTATCACCTCTCCGGCCCCATGAAAGAGGGTTTGAGAGGCAAACATTATTCCAGTGACGAGGAAGTGAAAACCACAGTGAAGAAGTGGCTCAAAGAACAGACCACAAAATTTTACGAGGCAGGGATACATGCGCTCATTCAATGGTGGAACGTTGCTATTGAGCATAACGGTGACTATGTTGAGAAGTGGGGATGTGATCCACAGAGGACCGGCTTTATTTTGATGTATAATACATGTTCCTGTGTTGGTAATTATACCTGTCCGAAATAAAATGGCATTACTTTTTGACTCCCCCTCGTAGCTTGATTAAAAACCTAGGATTGTAAAATGTTTTCTACAACTATGATAGTGGATTTGACGTTTTCGTCATAGAATCGGACATTCCTTCTTTAATATTCAGTCGTTTGCATAAAAGGTTCACTGATCTTAATCAGTTTATTCTGGTCAATGTTGTCGTCTGATAATTACTGTTTACCGGCTCCGATCTTTATTGGGAGATAATCCTGTTTCTGTCTTTCTTCACATTTTTGTGATCTCCAAGTCGCCTATTAAAAATTGTCAACTCAAATATGTATATAGTGCGGTGTCTGTCGTTAAAACTCCTGCAAAATTTTCCTTGCATCCTCATGGGATACTTCCAATGAATTGTCAACTTAGTGGAAAATTTGTCGCTTGTATCATAATGTTTAAACACATGCCAATTATGAAGGGTAATCAATATATTCTCATATTCACGCAAATAGCACATTTCTTCTGCAATCATTATGTTAAGCGGATGAAAATTACTTTTTCCTCCAGTGTAACCTAGTATTTCGTGTTAGTGTTTGTCTGATTGTAATAAAAAGATGGACTGCTTTATCTGGTATATGCTTCGTCCCCCTCTAGCTCAAATCACTTAAGATATCGAGCTAGCAACGCGTGTTTGCCGCCATGCCGAAGATATTGTCCAAATGATTTCTCCCTGTTTGCTGTCGAATGAGTCTGCACGCTTGGTAATCCATCTATCACGTTGTACTAAAACTTCCCACTGATAAACTGATAATTTTTATTGTACAGTAGCATGATAAAATTTTGTAACCAAAAGAGTAACTGCTATAATTCATGCTTCACTTTTCCGTTAGAACTAAGCCTATCAGTACGTTTTCATTTAGATCATCGTCAACATTAACTTACATGCGCCGAACGATTCTGATTCACTGTTTTTGGATTGAAATGACACGGATCGATCGATAACACCATATGCATGATTTTATACTAAAAACATTTCATGAGTATATGTTAGTACATTTTCACCAAACGGTCCCACCACTTTCCTACTACAAACAGAAAGCACACTTCTATAGGATGAAAGTTTTTGTTATATGAAGGACATTGTATTGTGGTAAATCCAATAAGCTTAAGCAAGGCTTACTGCATCAGACAGCATTACCGTATCAAAACCCTCAACTTACTACTGAACACACGTTTGACCCTAGGATATAATCATGTTGAAGTCCCACGTAAAAGCAGGTGGACCATGAAGTAACGTGGTCTGCAGCTTTATGTCCGTACACCAATGGAGGACTGCAAGTTGCGACACTCGTTAGTAGTGGTTACACACCATCTGGACTTAAAGAGAGGGTGAACAACTAACCAACGGCAAGCTACCAAGCATTTGCTGTCATGCAACAAACTGATTGCAGTTAGGTCGATATACTCTCAGAATGTCGTCATTTAGAGGACAATCTTTCATGGAGTGTTGTAATTCAGGAATTTCTGATTAACACGTGAATAACATGATGATTGTTTTACCCGTATTCAGAAGGAATTTTATGAGTGCAAAAGCAGATAACGTAGTTTCAGCAATTTACTTTTGAATTCTCCCAAATAAATACTTCTCGATTTAAAACTTCCTCTGGTACGACTAAAGGACCTTCAGTTCATATCATGACTGAGTCGCTTAAGTCAATAAGCTCCTGCGCTTTAATTTTAGAAAGAAGTCTTTCATATTTTATACGCACTTGTTTGCAAGACGTTCCTCTTGAACAGGAGCGCTTACACATACACGAGGTTGGTTATGGATGCATGGGTTTAAAGTTATTCGTGGTACAAAACTATAGCCAGATGGATCACAAAGTATGTGTTTTAGGTGAGTGTGGATCAGATTTCATTTCACTGGAGAGACATCTGAAAACTACTCGCAAACAAACTTGTGTCAGCCAGTAGCACTTTCTGAAGGCAGTGAGTAAGCACATAGGGTATTGCCCAACAAGGCAGCCATGTTGTTTCTTTTTCGAGGAATCGATCGATTTTCCGCTCCCCAAAATAACCCTTATGATACTTTTGGTTCGATTTCTCTAAAACAAACAGCCATTGGCGGCAATTTATGGGATTATAATATGCCTGTTGGAAGGAAACAGACTGTTATGGTGTGTTGTTTGCTGAAGAGGGAACATTAGAATAAAAAAACAAAACCAGTCGTACATCGTTAAACATTTCGAAACCATTTTGGTTCTGTTTATCTTATAACGATACAGAGTTTGCCATTTCAGCATCTTCACTTTTAACAAGATAGGCCAATCACTTAACGACTGTTAACTTTTAAAAGCAGACCACCATATTTATAAAGTAAAAACGACCAGCCTGATATGTAACTTAACTAAGCTTTGGAACTGAGATGTTTACGTTGGTTAAAGCGTCCACTTTCTTCTCCGAACTCTTGCTAGCAAGCAGTTTGAATATTTTATGGAATAGTACTGCATATCTTTTCAAATATATCCGTTAAGATATTAACATTAAAGACATAGACGAACGTATGGACAAGCATGACGTAACCGACCAATCAAGCCATCGCCAATTCACTGACCAGTGCCCTAGTTTCTCTGTATTAAGTCTGATCAAGATCTCGTTCTAACTCTATTAGCTCTTTATATGATAGTACTGCATACATTGTCGAAAATAACGAACAAGTGGTATTGTTGAAGTGTTTAACCAGATAGCAGTAATACTATGATTGTGTTACAAACATAACTGGGCTGTTCATGTGCGACCTTCCAGAACGACTGAGCAACATGTGTCAGTGAACCAATGATGAACTAATTAGTCCGAACAAAAAGGGATCTCAATGCAACAGTACTTTTGAACAAATTAGCAGAGTAGGTATGTGGATAAACTCAACAACGTCGATTAACATACGGTTTCCGGGAAATGAACTACAAGTTGGGGCCAAGCAAACCAAAGATGAATTATGACTACACACTTTAGCATTCCCACTAAGCAGATATTTTTGGAGCATCAAAGGAATTCTAAACAGCGAAAATGAGCTAAGCTTCTGATGGAGTGATGCGCGCGCCATTTAAGCAGAGTATAACAATAGGCAACCGTCTATTCGCACAACTGTCAGATCGAGCAGTAAAACAACTGCATTTAGGCCGAGATCTAAACAACTATGAAAAACACTTGGGAGGGATAGCGTTAGGTTCGATTTTCACGTCTAAATTTGAAAAATAGATTCAGTTCTCGTGGGTTTCTTAAATTCCAGATATCAATAAATATTTATGTTTTCTCTTCAGTTGGCAGAAGTTTACTACGTGTTCAACAGAATTACTGAGACTCCACCTACTGGTTTTCCAGATTAACGTTTAGCACATTGTGGACATACGTTTCTAGGTAACTATGTGGGATACAAGAGTAACACAGCGGGAGACCCACAAGGCTTATAAACCGTGTGTGTTCAACTTTAAACACAAACCATCAACTTCTTCTTGCTCCATCATATGGAACTAGCGGTTTAAAAGAACAGTCGAAATTAACGGTATACGAACACACAAGCACGAGCTAACATGCTTGATTGATGATGTCTCTCCGATATGCTGACCCATACAGTGAAGATATGAGTGACATCCACTGTGTGGTCGTAGTCGACTGACATCGTTCCGTGACGACAGCTGCTAAAATCAAAATGATCACCTCGGTCAGCTGTCAATTTACGGAAACGTTTCCCAATCCTGGAAACTCAACCACTCACTAATTTCGTATATATAAAATCACTGTTATTATATAGTAGTGTTCAGTAAATGGGAACGATCTGATATTCTCATTTGGTGGTATGAATCGTTGTATTTTTACTTTTATTATGTAGTGTTTAACGGCGTAATAGGTCTGAAATGCGCATGTGTTTAAACAAGGCTTCTACTTTTCGACGGGAAGGTTGGTATGTACGATGACCTTGAGAAAGGGTCAACTTGTGACATCGTGAATTGCTAACGGGCAGGCTCCTTCTGGTTAGCGTGCATGTTTATAATAACTCGATTTCGACAAACCACTAGCCGTACTAATGTCTATTACGTTGATGTGTTTTTCCAAATCGATTTGGCGGCATTTTCCATTCGAATGTCCTTAATTCCGAGTCCCCTACCATCACATTTTGGGTGGTCTGATTTATTAGCAGTTCGATAGCCAATACATTCGGTAACGAATGAATAAATCACATGCAAAACGGTGAGCTGAATTTCGTTTGAACGCAGATCAGCAACAAGTATTACATCGATTAGCAAAACTAGCTATGGCGGAATTACACGTAATTCTTTAAAAACAGAATACGATGTCTCACGGTATTTCATTTCAAGAGCAGATTAAATTGGCTGGGTGTGATTCCCAAGGCAGATTGTGTTAGAATTCAGTCTGTGGGTTTTACCTCAAATTTTTCCATAGTCCCTTTAATTTGATCACTTATTCAGTCAACAGCAGCTTGCAGCTTTTGCTTTCATGGATAATGACCATCTTTGCTGGCGTTCTATTAGGTTTGGAACAGTAGTATAAGCAGGCCAGTTAGAAATATTCGGCTCTTTGGTATACGACATAAATGTCCAACAGTAAATTTCTTCATTCGTCTGCGTGTAACAGGACTGTTGGTCATCCTATGCTTATACGCAGTGTCCTTTTCACCGCGAACATGAAGCAACAGAACTTCTTATCATCTCATAATTTTTGTAAACTAAGCTGCACCTGATGAAATGAATTTTCTTCCTTTCTTCGAACTGTTCAGTTTACTTTCTTGTGACATAAAATATTTGGATTAAGTGCGTAGGGGCCACGTGGGCACAGCCACATGACAACAGGGTTTGCCGGCCACGAAGCTAACTGAGCGGTTCTCGGAACCCTTGACCGACCAAACTTTTAGTTGGAAAACAGTGTAATAGCCTTCAGTGGCTGTAGGACTAACTGCTGTTAGTTTTCACAATTAAATGAATTCTCACTCCGAGGGCAGACTGTTGGACACTGGAAATTGTACAATGCTTATTTAACAACGCAACAAACAATCCAAACATGAATATGACGTCAGTGACCCAGACCGGTGAGGTATCAGTAGAACGCTAATGCAATGAGTAGGAAAAGATGACTGGTTTACTGGATGTGAATCAATCATGCACACAGACGGGCAGAACAAAATCGACATCGTCACAAAAATCTTCTGTCAACAAATGCACAGCGACCTCTTCAGCTATGTTTGTACTCTGTAGCCAGCTTGAGTTGGGCGTGAGAAACCAAGTAACTTGGACATATCAGTTTGGTAGTCATCTCGTCCGAACTGGACAAGATGGCAAGTGGAAAAGTTCTCTGTTGTAGCAGAATAACCATTTGAAATATAGCACATCCAGTATGTTATATAGCCCCTTGAGTACTGCGTGATGAGTCAAGCAACAACAGTTATATGGCTATACATAAATTGGAACATCATCAGCAGACAGTTTACCTTGTATCAGAATTTCGTAGAATTGTCCTCCAAGCAGTTGGCAGTTGAAACTAGAACAGCTAGAAAAATTTATCTTAAGATGGCTGGGTCACCTGCTGGAAGACTGCCAATACAACACTAGGAAATGAAAAGACCGCACGGTTTAAACAATTCAATGGGTGCTGAAACAAACGAGCGAATTGTCCATGCCCAGTGACATTCACCAAAGGCAGAGTTTTTCGAATTTGACTTTCCACAAATATTTGAGGATGTTACCTAGTGGTTACAAATAACTAATGAATCACAGTATATTCCCTCGAAAGTAGCACGACGTTCATTCTTCCAATAAATAATGCCGAATTATGCAGTACTCAACAACTGAAACGAAAGTTATAACAGTATTCATAGTCCATTAAAAGTGGATCAGAGGACTAAGGAATATCCGTGGTTTCCCAGAATATCGGGCTAGAAGACATGCTGCGTCATTACTCAGCGGTTACTAAACAAGCGTGGATCAAACGTGGGCAGCGACGATTAGCAGTCCCGGTTAGCTTACCGGAGTTCCGTTCTTAAATTACCAACTCAAATCACGTGGCTGTCTGCGTGATTACCTACTGGCAGACAAAATGACAAACTCCGGCTACGTTAATCTTTTTGTGTAGTGTCTTGGCGCTCGCCGTCGCAAACATATTCAGACTTTTGTTACCCGGCCACTATCTATTAAACCCTTC
>LUCH01000024.1:15517-85103 GCA_013368495.1 Paragonimus heterotremus | reverse complement strand
CTGGCATGATTTCGTAGCCCAGCTGATAGAGCACTTACCGCATTTGGGCACATTGTTTCTGTCGCTGGTTCTAATCTCGCCGAAGCTTTGACTCTTCACAGTTGGGTCTCATCTAAAATTATATGACTTTGAATTTGTGAATGAAATCTAACTAACTTCAGGTAGGTTAATGAAATTCTTAAACACGGGTTGGCTCAGTGTTTAGTGGAGAAAGGTAGGGTTTTTGGGGAACGCATATATGTATCCTACGTACCCGAAGTGATACACGCATTTGACAATGTCGAGGAGCTCTTAATCACCCGTGCTTCAACATGCTTAGTAGTAACCTTTCGGAGGAGATGGATTGCTTTTGAAACTGGTTCTGTACACTTTGATTCGACAGTAGTCTCTTCGGTCAAAATGAATCACAATCTGACAACATCATAATGGAACTGGCGAATATTTTGGATGATCTTGTTGGCCTCATCCGACTTCACTTGATGGTCACTGTCAGTCAAGTGGGAACCAACTGCATAGAAATTAGGCTTTCTAGAATTCTTTGAAAAACCTTTCCGAGATTTGTTCACAGACCTGTTTCAACAGGTGCCTTGTGGCTTTTTCATGGTAAATCGGTTTTTGGCCAGCACTCCGATACCGCCAAGTATTAAACCATAAGTTATCAGTACCGCGAAATAGGCATTCTCAACTGCAATCAAAATTCGGCGTCTGATAATATAACCGTTAACTTACTCATTGTATGATACTGACAAAATATTTTACTCTACTGTTTAAGCGGATTCACGCTTCTCTTTTGACATTATGTTATCAACCAGGCATCATCAGACTTATTCATTCCGACTGAGTGTCTCGAACTTGCTGAACTTTGCCACTTGGTGTTCGTGGAATGCAAATATTTTAAACCCTACTTGATAAGCGGTTAACGAAGCAACACTTCTAATGCGAAAGAACAAAACAAAGATTGCACCTATATTGACCATCGAAATGAATCACCTATTTTTAGGAGTAGCACTAAATCTTAAAGAGGCAGTATGTTGATCTGTTCTACCTCGATGTTAGACCGGATGTTTGGACGTGTACAGTTGAACTCAACCAAAACAGTCGGAGTGTGATCAATATTTAATCTGTCGAAATACATCCCTTACTGAGAGTTTGTAGGAATGACAATTACGCGCAACGTGACGAAGTTTATCTTCAGCTTTACCATGGAAACACTTGAGTGACGGCACCAGGAATGAACCCAGTTGTGAATTTTTAGTTTTAGTAGAGAAGACTGCTAAGGCACTGGCTTGTTGTGTTACATACAAATGTACCGTTTTTAAGGTTCTCGCTGTAACTGCTTCTGTACGCCTTTTAGACAAGTTCGACCACCGATTGCCATTTTTCTCCCCAAAAACTACACTGTGAACCTCACTACTGTTAATATTTCAGTCTGCATTTAAAAACCAGTGCATTTTGAGGCTGCCATCTGAAACGGAGATTTACACTGTAATCTATCTCACTTCGTTTGAGAGCTCCACGTTATCGAACTCCGGGTGGTTGTTGTAATTGTTTTTCGAATTTAAAGAAAAATTGTGCTGGACACTACTGACAAGCAGACCGTCTTCAAGTACAAAAAGATCGCGAATATTGACTTTTTGCTGGCTGGACTTAAGTACGGCTTCGGGTGTTGTAGTTCGCTTGTAGTTAATGGCTTGTGGCAATTTATTTACAGAAAAGCGCTCACGGTCACTGATATATCGGTTATCGAAGTTACGACTTTGTTGTTCTATGGGTTTTTTTTAGATTATAGTGCAACTGCACGGAACTTACTTATCCAACTTTCACTAAAGTTTGAATATTCATAACAAGAAACTTCGGAGAACCCAACTGAAGTCGAAATGAGAAAATCTGCGGAAGACATTTCCTAAGTCTTTTAATTAGAATACTTCCGGGAAGAAGACTCGTGAGCAAACTTAGACGGTCATATGGCCTCCCAAACAGTAAGAGTACAGCACTTCTTCGATTCCTATTCTATATTCATTTTTCTTTTCGTACTGTCATGATCATTCTCAGGAAATTGTCGTTTCGGAAAGGATACAAACGATGCTGCTTAGGACAGTCATCTGCATCGTGTTTTTGGCCCATTTTTTCAACTGCTCAAAAGTTGCACATTCCTCTTAACTTGGTACTTCTATGTTCTCTAAGAAAAAACAGCCTTCAACTTTTGTCCCCAATCAGAATTCCGATCTGTAAAATGTTACAAACTAGCATTAATGGAGTTAGCTAGCTCATACTCTATGGATTGCTCCTGAAGGTTTCTTCAATCCATTATGCGGTAATCGTCCTTTTCGTTAATATCTGATAGTTACATCAAGGAAAAGTCAGTGCCCAAGGCTTCTTATCAACGTTTCAGGGTTGCATGCGCGAACTATTTGCTCAGTTTCACTGTTGGCGCTCGTTTTATTATTGGCGAAAATATTGTTTGAATTATCACAATACCAGCAGGTTTGTTTATAAAGGAATATCTGATACCAGTTATCATACTGTTCACATAAAATTTGTATTTCTAACTTCGACAAGGTAAGGTTACCTATAGTCACATATTAATGTCCATTCACATGGTTTCCCCGTTACCGTTGACCAAGCAGTTCATCGATTAAAAATGGTTCGTCTTATACAGAACGTTTCAAGTTACTAAATTAACTGCAATTTGTTCGTTGTGTGCCTACTGCCTGATGTTGTAATTATTGAGTATTCTGCCTGTGATCGTTGCCAAGTGAGTTATTTAACAGAGTCCATAGAAGGTAAAACTGAGGTTGAGTCAACAGCACATTCCCAATAGTGATGCCTGATGTTCTGGACGGAATGTAGAACTGACGCACTTAGTAATCGTAATGAACATGACGAGAACATGAAACCTATAACACGTCGCTTTTCCAAACATGCAATCGTTGGAAATCCGATCATCTAGAATGAGTGAAGCAGTATACTGAGGATATTATTGCTAATACTCAGTTTCGCTAGCAAACGCGAAAATCATAGAAAAATACTAACCCACCCCGGTCATCATTTTACTCAGCTCAAAAAATTTGCCCTTATTCAATATGCTAACCGCCCAGGGTCAAACAATGGTATTCGATCAGTATATGGAAGTCGAACTGAGTTGCCATAAAATGTTAAGTGGACAGGAGTGCTTGATCAGACCAATGGGATAAATATTCCTATATTGTGATGTGATAATGGCACTATCAGTATGTGGGCTGATTCCCGGTACACTGGATTGATTAAGATAACCGTTCTGTCTCACACTACTAGTAATTTAGCTATGACGACTTGCCGGAGGAACTTTACCATTTATGTTTTTCGTCCAAAGATGGCCACGTTCTAACCCATAGATAGAACCATTTGGCCGTACTCTAGTCGTTGCATCGATTGTTCCACAGCTAGATATCTGGAAAAAACCGGAGGTCAAGCCGGGTTCCGGGGGAAATCCAACAGAAAAGTTCACTCAAACTGTTTACACAAAATCAGATCTGGCCTAGTAGGGTTAAGCAACAATTCTCTAACACACAGAATTGTGCCAGTTGGCAGGGGTGTACGCGCATTTCAGGTCAAATCACTTGACCGCAGTGTCCCCCTGTTCGGCCACCATGATACGCTATAGATAGCAGCAGATCATTGGAAAAGACTCAGCATCTGAGAGACAGCACAGAAGTGAAAACGTCATGCGTCAGTTATTGCAAACAGGAAGAAACATTTTATTTTCTTATCAAAGTCGGCTATTAGGTTCGTCTTCTCACCATATCGTGGATAATGAAACAGAACAATCAAGTGTCAAACAAATTTATAGAAGAAACTGTTCCCAGTGCGGCAAATTCCTACAGGGTGTTCACTGTTTGCCGAACAGAGCCCAGCACATTGAAACAAAATTGCAGTAACCCTAAGCGGTGAAGGGTATGCCCAGTTTGTAAGAAAATTCATTAATCGATGTATGAAAGGTTTCAGTACGTTTCAACTAGTCACTCGACAGACGAAAACAATAGCACACACGTAAAAGTGGCACACATCGAGTACCAGACATGTGTTTATTTCTGTCAAGAACCATCCAGTTAACCGAACCTGTTAAGCCAAATGAAATTGTGACTGTTTCTGCAGTTTTCGGCAAATATCATGGCTTTGTTTGATAGGCGGTAAAGGCAGATAAGACAGCAAGGAATTACTCGACTCACGTTGAGTGAATGGGCATTAAACCAAAGTACGTGCAAAATACAGTAGACTACAAGTGGCAGACCATTTTTCTCAGGATTGAGGGAGCCAATTGATGTTGACTACTTTTAACTACATTATTGTCCGGTGATGTTTACGGTGACAATAAGTGTGTTTTGAGCATTGCTCATAAGACAACATGGTTAGGCGTATCAGAAAGATAATTCTGTTATGCTTAATGTTAGGACAGTGAGACAGCGAGAGACTTGTTTGCCTCGTGAAAGCGTGATCAGGGTTCAAATCCCAACCGTGTCGAGAACGTACAATGCCATGAGCTCTTCTGGGAGTGAAATAGCTGTATGCTTTTATTCTAAAAATCTGACAAGAGTATGGGATTGTGAAGGACGCAGTCAACAGTGAGTAACGTCACAGTAATTTATCAACTATGACCCCAACTTTTCAACGAACAGGTAGACGCCCAGAATTAGTAGGTACTGCACGTTGCTTATTGAACTGTTAATTATGGGCTGCATGTCATAGGTTGCTGTTAGGAGAACATGATGAAAACGTCTATTATTTCATAATACTCATAATCAAGCCAATGCTCCATAGTCTGGTTCGTTCTTGTTCACACTCATTAAGCCGTACTGGGATTTCTCCGCCAGTTTTTCGCGTAACAGTATTATGAGCAAAAGATAATTTTATCCCACACTTTTATTCTAAGTTCATTAACAAAATAATTGAACTTATGCAACTAATATATGCATTTTTTTGGATAAGTCAGAGGAAATACACAAATAGACAAACCAAAAGAAATCTGGCCGTGATAATTGACAATCTCCTCCACCTATGAATTGCCTTATAGACTGGGTGAGAAGTGATTGACGGTTGACGATTTCCAGACAACAGCTGTCAAGTACAGACAAGAATCTTGTTTGAATATTGATCCGTCTTCATTTCGAAAATGTTGATTGTATATTCAGCTGGTTCCCAAACATACTGTTTTGAATCAGGCTCATAATTAGAAACGCTTGTTACATTCTATTTCCTGTAACCGAGCAAATTATTTCAAGCAGTTTGCACTATAAATACATAAGGAACAACGCGACAACATTAGCCACATAAATTCAGACTTGCAAACCGTCTCTTTGGTATTTTTGTCAAACCCTATAATTTTGTTCGACGAAAACATGATTAATAGTGATGTAAATTATCGTGACTTGTACTATATGTGGAAATTATATCATCTTTGCAATTACACCTTCCTTGTATAAGTTAAGTTTTTCCTCCCGAAGAAGGGAATAATTTATATATAGCAGGTATTTGTTGGCCAGACTCCGTAATTTTTACTAACCAGTAAACTGGTCTTGTTAAAATTGGAACCGGTACAGAATAGCGCCGCAACTTTTCGGGAAGCGTTGTTGATTAGCTGCGATTATGACTGACTGAACATCAATAGCATTGATAACGGATTGCGGCTTTCACACACTTTATTATGCTTTGCGGTCAAACCTCTTAGAAACAAAGCATTTGATTCGAGTACTATCGTTGTTGGAGTTCGTCAGTAATGAACATACTTGCCAGTACCAGGACTAAGAATGTGTACTCGTTTCTATGAGGCAACCCTGTTGACAATTCTGCGACTTACCTCCCGTTACGGAAGATGAAATTAGCGTGTGAAGACCTCCATACACACTTGCATTGAAGTACTCGTTGAACTATCTGATTACAGTAACTGTTCTGTCAAATTCATTCGAAACAGCAGAATACAAAGTGTATTGCTTTAATCATAAAGTTGACGAAAGCTTCATAAGACCTTCCTTAGTTTAGTTATTTCTTCCGAGGAGCTTTCATTGTAGAGTGTTGATTGCAAACAATCGTGTTTTCCTCAGTAACGTTTTACTCCCTATCACAGATTGCATTAAAGAAATTTCTGTCTATCTAGAAACTTCAATTGGAGTTATTGTACATTGTCCACAAGGATAGTGTTTGGTTGGTCATTCTAGGTGTATGTGAATCCATGTGATTAATTAGTAGACATAGTCTCGTTTACTCCCACTAACTCAAAGCTGACGTCGGACTTATTTATCAGATATTTAAGACAACACCGTCAATTCCAGTTGACTTATTAGTAATATTGAATTTGAAGTAGACCGCAAATATATCGCATTTCAAAGAATATCCTTGAACACATATATCTTTCCGAATGTGGACTGTGCAACATACGGCCGTAGATGTACTAGTAAATTGATGCCATACATTTTCGTTCTATTTTAAAACATTACATTCCATTTTTCATGTAATCACACGGTCGCAGTTACTAGTATCAGCTCCTTCTCTGGCAGTATTATGCTTGGTGGAGGTGAAACCTGGGTAAAGAAATATCGTTTGTTAACGTTCGTTAGTGGTATCTAGCTAATGCGCTTTACTCGTCACATTTACGCTATGTTAACACATCCAACATTGATGTTCATGCTCACTTTGCTCAAGGTACCAAATAACATGAACGCTAGTTGTTTGTACACCAATATGCACGTTTTTTCATTGCCGTCAGTATAGTTTCATGTTATAAAGTATTGCGTTTCGCAAGTGTATTCGGTTTAAAATATATTAACAGAGGTAAACCACTAATGGCTGCACCTTTCACTTGCACCTAACAGCCGAGTTTCCTTCTCTGTTGTAATTGAATTCGCCAGTCTTTCCCAGTCATGCGGGTTAATAACTGTGTTTGTGCTTACTCACTCGAACATGTTTAAGGCACGTGTCATGGATGACTATGATCAAGTAAACAGGATATTGTAAACAAATGCATGGCATTACACGGTGTATCTAAGTGGATATACCGTGATTCAGATCCACTCACAACGCAAGCAAAATTGAAGTGGAAACCAGCAGATTTTTCATTCTACATGTTGAGAATTTTGAATAAGCAAGTTGGTGGGTCTTCCAAAAGACATTAGTTGTACTTTGGATTTTCGGTAGAGAACTCGTCTTTACTCTATAGCAAAAGCCTAAGAACAAGTTTGAATGTAAGGTAAATCAATCAAAACTTCATGACAAAGAAATAATTTGTGACCATTTGATCACAGTATTTTCTGCCCACTTGTCACGTCTTTGTAAGTGTCCTCTTTGAACTAGATGTCCATTATAAATTTACTTCCAAGATAAGTACATATATTGGCTCATTACTTCAGGGATTTCAAGCATTGAGTGCAGAAACGGGGGCCAGAACTATGTAACTGAGGCTGGCAGAGCCAAAAGATATCGAGCTGAAACCGGAAATTGAAGCAACATAACAGCACAGGTGAGGTAATCGCATACGATCTGTCAACGCTGAGATAGTAGAAAAGTGAAATTCGGAGCTTATTCTGTATACCATTGAACCTTTTGAACTGTCATTCAATCTAGCCGTCAGTTCTTCACATCGATGACCGGTCGTCAGTTACTCAGCAGACAGTAATAGGCCATCATACAACCTTCATGGGCAGTCTGTATTCAAACGTTCCTATACAGTTCTAGAAGTTTGTTCACTGACCCGCATATCATCCATAAACCTTTCATTGCGTGTGTGCAACATACGTTCAGTGATCAGAAAATCCCCTAAACATACTCTAGTCGTGAATATTAATTCCCGGAATGCTCCACAATTCTCCTTCAGTATTTATTTATTTGTTTTAGACTCTCATTTACCGTGAAACCATTCCAATATAAACCTTTTAAAGAAGTTGCCATTTATATACACATGTATCTACAGACACTTTTAATTGGTAACCAGTCTTTCGGATCTACTGTTGCAGAAGATTTTTTTTACCTCTGCTGAAAACTACTCTGCTTTCCTCTGTATGCAAAAGGAGCTTCCGACTTTCTCATCTTGTGTTGAATACCGACAATTTTCTCATACCATGAGGGTAATATATGGTTCAGGCACAGAAAATACCTGACCACCCTATTTCCATTCTCGGCTAAAATATATACTGTTAATTGTATCATTTTGCTTCCTGTCCTTATATTTATCTGCTTCCATTTCATGAGAATCGGTAATTTACACCTGATGCAGATACAAATCTACACATCCATGTGACTTCTCCGTCCCCTAACAGCTCCTAATTCTTAATCGGTTTCACTGAAGTGAAGAGGTTTTTGTATCAAAAATGTATACAGTAAATTAAACTCTTTACCAAACTTGCATTAAGCGTTCATTAGGTAAGAACGTAATCTGTGATAAAGCTACAAGTGGCAAAACGGAAGCTTCTGGTATTAGGGGATCACTGCGTTTATTCCTGCTTTATTCAGGTGTGACTGCAGCAAGAAACGTAAACGATTGACTACGCAGATCACGTGACATGTGGAATAAGCAGGGTAAAGTTATAAAACCACTATCTTGTCAAAATGCTGTCACAAAACGCCTAGTCAAAAGGGCTTGTCACCTACTTAAAATAAATGTTATGGGACTTAAGAAAGTTTCCCGTTCAAAGATGCTGTCCACGTTGTCAATTATCGCTGACTTAAAGATACATAGAGAAGGTGGGGTTACCATCCACAGAAATTTCCAAGGACAGAGTCATACACTAGCATATTCCATTCAACGAAATTAAAATGAATGTTTAGCTGGTCATTCTTTTCAACTGAAATAGGATCTGGGAAACTACTGGACAAATAGGATTCGCTTTTCGGTAAGACCGAATGCTGTTTCACCCTGCGACGAAACTGTGTTGTTACAGCTGAGTCAGTCTACTGTCCTGAATATAAAATGCGCTGATGAACATATGAGAGAAAACCTACGCTGCAGGTTAGCTAGTCGCCAACTTACCCCACACCCATGAGCCAATAAATAACGGAAGGTTGCGTCAGTAGCAAAAGATTACAGTGTACGCCGCACTAGGTCGCTTCTCGTAGATGGACGCTAACCAATGGCGATACAAAATGGCCGTCGAGAATGGGTACCAACTACTTATTACAGTGAATGCATCAATGGCCCCATATAGCACCACAAATGCCACTGGTACAATAACTAGGAAGGTCAGGGACCGGCAGTCAACGGACGACCAAACCGTGGGAGAGTAATTTTACGATTCTCACCACACAGTTACCTGACATGCAAACCAACTAGCGGACAGCGTACATTATGTAGACATTCTTAAATACTTATGTGCAATATGTAACTATGGGCTTTGGGACTATATTACACGTTTTACCGCAAGCAGGCCAACGGGGCTACCAGGTCGCTACATAATGGTATGTTAGTAGTTTTACCCGCAGTTTTATCTGTTCACTTCTAATAACTTTTCTTTAGAGGCATAAATACCCCAACGCAATTTATAAGCTGACTAACACGGAAATATAGATACAGATGATATTCTTTCATCGCCTAGAATTGATGCAGAAACGCATTGTAGACCTATCAGAACATCGTACCCAGAACAGGAATGTTTATAGTTTAAAAGTTGCTTAACAGGAATATGATAACGAGTAGTACAGAACTAATAATACTCTTTAAATGATTTTTCTCACAGTGCTGTTAATGTGTTTCGGTTTACACTTAGTGGAAGAATATGACATGGATAGGTTTGTTCCACTTTTATTTTGTGGCATCCTTCATTACCACTGTAAGATCACGTGCCTTTTTGTCTTCCGCGTACCGTCCGAATAAATACCTCACAGAAACCCTCACTAAAGTTTAAATGGTGGCTACCTGTCTGACACATGTAATATGAAATGCACAGATTAATGTTATGATTCGAGGCTAATGTGTAGTGTATTATCCTGGTGAGGACTGAAACACGTTAACACACGTTACTTACTATGTGGTAGTGAAACCGTAATCAATACATCCATATTACCAAGTATACATAATTCACGTCAGCCCGTCGCTGTGATATATATATATATATTACGAGGGGATTTGTTCACAACTGATGAAACTTAAATGTTTGGGAGGCCAACGTTAGGGTGATGTTGCAAAGTTCATGGGTGGAAGTTTGTCGTCAACGTGCCTTCTATTATGATGAAACATTTTTATATACCTCTTTCTATTTGGTGGACGTTAGGCTTAAAAATACTCGGTTATCGTACAATAATAAGATTAGTCCCCTTTGCAGGAGGGCCCCTAAGCAGGTTATAGAATGCCTACTGTGAACCAAAAAATTGTTAAGCGGTTTGTTGTGAGTAAGAATTTATTTATCCAAGAGCAGAAGTCTGCGTAGGTTCAAAGCTATGCAGCATTACACCTTGTAACGACTACTTCGACCTCAGTATTCTACTACTAAAGTCGAAGTAATCTGTGGGACTAGCAGCAATAAGACGGAAAATGTCTGACACCAACATTTCTTACTGCCTCTTTGGCATCGAATAACAATAATTAGGACCATATATAAGACTAGCGAATTGGGAGCAAAAATTGCGGAAACCGAAAGGCAAATAACGGGGTGAGGAAGCTATGTTGAACTGTTAGGTTTACAGGATAAACCAAAGCCAACAACCCGTGGCTGTTTACAAGATTTTCACAGCCGAGGAAAAGATGGCAGTTCTTCTCATTGGGCCGCATGACGTCTCGCCGCAACAATTAAGCGAACATAAAATTCACTTGAAAACGTGGTCATTGACGGAACCCGCAAATTAGCGTTAAGTTAAATTAAGAGAAGCAACCCACTGACACCAGCTGACAATAAATTTATCAAATGGGTGTGTTATTGCAATGAAAGTTACGTTGTCTGAATAGACATGTGCTCCCATTCTATGATGAGGCAGCATGTGTCAAAATGGATGCAGGTGATGTCCGCGCAGCTTAATTCCTTCGTCATTGGTTCATACGAACTTTTGGCTTTGTCTATTGCCAGTCACTTATTTTTTGTTGGATGCCACTTGAAAAAAACACATTATGATTCAAAGAAACGGATATTCTATAGATCAATCAGTAGTCCTGGGGTTAGGCTGGGTATTGAGTATTAAAACGATGTTCATAAAAACCGCATGCGGTTGACGCCTCTCAACTGAGTGCAATCCCTTGATAAATTATGAAGTTGTACGAACAGCCTAGTATCGTACTGATTGGAAAATCCAAACACTTCTTTGTTTGTGCTCATGTTATTGCATGGATTATGGTCAGGAAAATTGCCGGATAATGAAATGAACCTCAAAGTACAACCACACACATTTTCACCATCGGGGATTAAAATCTTATCAGTTAAACTTCAGATATATCCGTGATATTCACAGACATATATGGGTACGTACAGCGTATTTGTTCGGTTTTCAGTTCAAATGGTGTTGTGTGAAATGGAGATATGTGAAGCGTCCGCAAAGGTTAGATTCTACAGTCACTTACGAAAGGATTGCAAAATAAACGGTTCCGCATGTAGAAGGGCAAGACTTGAACAATTTTGGTACAGGTGGATTGTTTGTTCGACCTGATTTAGTAATCCTTTCCAACAGAGCGGATAACCTAAAAATTAAATTTTATAGTAGATATTGAAACATATTTTTTGTTGCGTTAATTTAGTTTGGTAAGCATTAATTGAGTTTAGCCATAAATTCTTCAGTGTCTAGCGAATGAAGTACAGGCCAACGAGTGAGAAGCGTAGGTTTCTGTCAGCTTACATTAACCTGATCAATCAATTGAGAAATATCGATGGAAAACATTTTCAGGTAATTTTGGTTAGCTATGGTATGAAAGGCAACCATCTGTGTTTCTCGAACGTTGACAACGTGACCCAATTCACCAAACCTCAAATCGTATTCGGTTAATCATTATTTATTAAAGTGGACCGAGATATTCTCTGTAGCGAATAATAACTAGCAAGATTTAGACCGATTGTCAAGTTCAGTTGTACTGAAAATATTGCCAGTAAGTGAGAGTACATTACGGTCAGCCAAGTTGAACACCGGCTGGGAGGAATCACTCTCTCGAATGCAGTTTCACTGTGTCCCGGTAAATTTATGAAATATTCCGTAGGCTGTGATCAATAATTTGTTAGTTATCCGTTCATTTCGACGGAAGACAACAACTTTGATAAATAAATTAGCGATCACGATTTATCAGAAAAACAACGTATGAGATAATCTTTTGCGGGACTACATTTTAGTCGTTTTGTTCGGTCACGCTTAGGTTGGGCAGGGTTGAATTTAAATTACTCTTCCTGTGAACAGGAGAGATGAGATCTAACTCTCAGCAGTGGCAGACAGATAAAAGGTCATGAACAAAGCTGACGGAATAGATTAAGGTGTTTTACCAACAAACACACTTTATTTAAACCCAGTTATCTTGATTGTACCTAGAGCGTGCGTACCAGTTGGGTAACCGCTTGTCGCGAATGAATAAACCAGTTCACCTTTGTGACTTTAACGTGATGTGTGTTGACTGTTCATCATTAGTTCAATCACAGTTTCTCACTCTTCCTTGCATGTTACATTCGTCTACCCGAATTAAAAGCAAACAGCAATTCCGTATTCGGAGTGAACATTAGCTCAGGAGATCTCTTTGGTTCTAACAACTGACGATACTATCAGGGAAAATAGACTCACTCCTGCTAACTCACAGTTGTAAACGTGATACGTCAGTCTGCCCAACTAATTACCAGTTGCTCTGACGTTCCTTGGTCAGTTTGCTGATATTGTGCCGCGCAGGGCAAACAGATGAACATTACATGAAAGAGCAAGTAAGATGGGATGAATGGACGACTTTCTTCAGGCATCACGTGAATGATATTCGTCCGTGTGCATACGTCAAAACGCAACAAGGCTAAACAAGAACAGCAAAGTACAGAGGGACGTGGTCGTTAAACGTGTGTGGGTTGTGGGCCATGTAGCAACCCGATAAATAGTGAACAGTGCCTGTCTGATTAATTGGTCAGGTGAATGCGAAGAATATCCTAGAAATGAATGTGTATGTTAACGAAGGCGTCATATACATTTTGATAGAGTTTTTAGTAATCACGCATTGGTGATATACGTTTCACACGTTTCTCAGATTGGGATACACTTTCAAACCACTAAGAAGGTATTTTGTGTTGAACATAAGGAGTACATAATCCTCGTTCATTTTTATTTTGCAGCCACAGTAACCCCAAATTTAAATCTGCTGAGCACAGCGTTCGTGTTTTACTCGTACAGGATTCACCAGTCTTGCACCATGGGCCAGTGAGTGATCTCACTGGTTCGAAAAGTCACGTTCGAATTCAAGACACTTTTCTGTGGTACAGTCACCTGGCTAATTCAGCCTTGTTGCTATCTGCAAATGAAAACACTGTCACCAGCTGTTAGTTAGGAAAGCGCAAGTGGTATCATTCTGATAGGCGTACTGTTCAACATTTCGACTGCTAGTTCGGACTTAGTCAAGGTCGGTGGTTAGTGGTTAAGGCACGGGTGATGCTTTATTTCTCAATTCCGATAATGTAAACAGTATTGTCCTTATCGCGCTTGTAATCCGACTCTATGTACAACGGAAATGTGAATACTGGGTCGTGTGATTGTTGCCTACTGGGGTTGAAGTGACAGTGGGTCTATGCGACATTCTCACCAAAGGTTGCTTTCCTAAGCTGATGGTCTAGACTTGATTATGTCATTCATTTCCTGTCTGGAATGGTGACATTTCTGGGAACCATTGCTGATCTGTCATCGTTTATACAGTATGTTTAAAAAATAGTAAAATAACTTAGGGAGGAATGTTGCATTTATTACGAGCACACCTTCATCTCACCTTGAATTCTGTGAATAAGCTTGCTTTGCTCAATAAAATAGGCAAGTTTTATCACACAGCTTTCCAAAATAGCATCACGTTCTTTATAGGTATGTGAAGCATCCAACCATCGGGTATCGCAGCAAGCTCAACAAAAGTGAGGAACCAAAATGTCCTCTTACTAATTTACAACTTAAGCAGAAATCAAGGATAATGAGTGTTCGCTGAGAGTGACTGCAGCGGTTAGACTTAGTGATGCGGTCAGTCAATCGTGTCCTCACAAATTAGTTTCTCTCATACAAAACCAGATTGCCGGATTGGAGCTGTACTTGACGACGGTTGTGTGTGAAGAGCACTACAGTTGTCTGAACGTTTCCTACCGCACAAGGAGTATTCCATCAGATAAATCTAAGTTTCCCTGGTATCGCACATTAGACTCAGCACCACTTGAAAAACCTCGTCGTCTAATATACAATTTCTTTTCACTGCTTCAACGTCACCGAGTATATACGTGTGATATGCCTGAATATAATTCCCGTTCAGCCGTCCCTGAAATCAGAGTAATAATGCCGGAATGTAACTACACTCACCCGGGGTGTGAACAGAAATGAAATGTTTTCACCATACAACAAATCACCTAGGTTTTCTACCAATTGAAACGATGAAGCTGGGATTAGTACTGTCTCTGGAAAATTGTTATTCACATATACGGTTTTCAACTTAATTGTTCCATGCACGCCATATGCTGAGTTCCTGTCAACGTACTTCGTGCCGTTTAATCCTCGCCAATGGAACATAGCAAACATACTTTAACCTTGATGAAAACTGATTGCACAGGGGTCACAGGCTGTATCCACATTAGTGAAATGAATAGATGATTAATTAGCCATGCCAGCATGACTGAAATCCGAAGATACATAGAAAGACTGATTACTTGTAGAGTTTTTCGGGATTTTATATCTAAGGAAAGTGTTGTCAAAGACATGCTCAGACTAGCAATCTAAAGGTGTTCAAATGAATAAAAGTGAATTAATGGAAGGCTACTGCAGTCGGAATAAATACAACCAGACTAACCGCTGTATGCTGGGCACCCATCGAGTCCAACAAAGCTGCAACATCACCTGATACGTCCTTGTCATCAAGGTTAGCAAACGTCACCACACGTTTCTCTTTCAGATTGTAACCTCAAACTGTAATCATGTACCAGGCACACAGTGGAATACGATTTGTTAAATAAAGGTTGAAATTATGCATATACTCTGTGCTATAAACTGTAAGCAATAACTAGTTTTGGAGCTAGTTGAACCGTTTGTTTCTCACTGAGTAGAGTCCGTAGGTCAGTGTGGATGTTACTACCAATAACGGGGAATGCACAGAAACTCAGTCCGTGTCAAGCTCCTAGATGGCATTATAACTATACAAGGTAACTCGCCCATTGGTCGAAATTTGCTCGGAGCGTACGGCCGGCTTCGTGGTTGGAGACATGGTCAAGGTCCACCGTTAAACAACAACCACAAAACCCGCCCATGAGCTAACAGAAAACATGTCATTAGAGATATATTACCTGTGCACTCGCACTTCATAAAATATATGGTATAGTTTATTGCATGCAAAAAAATGCCATCGACTGAATTGTCAGTGTATCTGTTTATATCATACTTCAAGTGTAAATCCCTGCAACATCACCCTAAAAGTGTTACTCGTGATTGCTATATACGATATTGAATTGTCTTAGCCTCCTGTACTAGTTCGTTGAAGGCTTTCGGCCACACCTGTGCAGCTTACTGTTATGTCCGTGTTCTCGATATAGGATCACGGGCTGGGCTATTTGCAGTTCCACCAAACTTAAACTGTTACCACACAGCGTCATTAACTGTAAGGCATGTGGGATTATTCGTGGGAAATTTGGAGAGTTGTTGTCATCTACTTTCGTAGAGTCAGTTACATTTTGGCTATGGCCAAGCAAATTACAATTACACTTTCTACTCTCGTCACGCTTGGTTGAATATTGACGCTGATTTCCCCATAGACAATAATATAATAGCCTCATTTCGAGTGCAACTGGTAACTCCCCATTTTCTCCCACACGCTGAATGTCGATGGGTGTATGAGCCGTTACGACGAGATTAACGCGTTGATTAAAAAACGAATAGACTTGTTAGAAAGATAGAAGGAATTTAATTACGAGAAATCTGAAATTCAGGTGGACTCGATCCAGCGATATGAACAACATGCAGAGTTGCGGCAAATGCATTTCCATTCCCGAGACCATCAAGAACATGTGAGGTTCACCGGTTCAGTGTAAATGTAGAAACAACCGAACACGCCGTTAACCAATTGATGTCATACTGGCTGTTTCACAGTTTTGTTTGCCGTTCATTGTTAGGTTAAGTGCGAAAACAGAAACCTCCTCACTCTTGCCTCATTCGTGGACATTACTATAATGAACTTTTTAATTAACTTCCAACTATCAGCCTTGCCGATCACATTAACTGCCTCTCATGATTGTTCTAACAAGGTTTTCCCGAAGAAATTCGGTCCGAGTACTTTTCATCTATTCCGAGAGGAAGTAGTCATCTACAATAGCAATTGTCTCTAGGTCTGTCTTGTCTATAGCCTGCACAGTTTGGAATCGATGACTCGTCATCACATTCTGATCAAATTATATCATAGAATTTGCGTGTTAACATTTCTGCAGAGCCAGTTAGTAGGACCACTAAGGCTCATCACGTGCCTTATTAGCAAGCATAGAAAACTCATTCCAAACAACAAATAGACCAGCCATCGATGACAAGAACATGATACCGGAGTGATCCCTCTCAATGACAGTATTCAAGATGCGTGCAGAATTGACGAGACTTATCACGCACTCAAAGGGCGTACACTGCTCAAAAGCCATTCGCTGACGAAAGCATTTTACCAGCAATCAGAATGTGTACCGGGCCGGGAAGAATAAGAGCTCATTGAAGAAGCAGTTTTAATCCTATCTTGGCCCGCTGTATGTCTCAGAATTCAGTAAATGGAACCAACTAGTTAACTTCCGTTGAAGTGCTTAAGTTTGACCAATTATCTTAAAGAATACCGAGAATCGAAAAATCACAGACGAATTCCGTTTATCTGAAGCAAATTTGCGAAGTCTCCACTGCAAATTGCCCCGCACATAGTTCCGCATTTTTGAAAGCCATTTTCACACAACGATTTCTTTCAAAAAAGTGGCTGCGATCTCAAACACGGAAAAAGCTCTGGTAAGCCTGGCTACAAAGATGTCTGTCTAGGTTGTTATGAGGATTGATTTAGTCGTAATTACCGTCCACCTAGTGAAGCAGTTTGGAGACCATTGGGTTTTGTGCGATAAAAACTGTTCTATGTGGAAATCAATAAACATTTCACCAGTTAATCACTGATGGAGTTACTGTTTTAGGTTGGATCTACCTTATCGATAACGTGCCTTATTAAGCACAGCTGTTTATTGAAACACGTTTATCCACATGCCATCATCATCGTCACTTTGGACAATTTCCTATCCGAACGGTATCAGCATGTCCTTAATATTCGTTTGCCACACGAAGAATACTTAAGCTTCCACTACCCACTTTAAGTAGAAGACTACATGCGAGGTATTCGAATAAGAAAAACGAGTCCTTATTAGTTTACGTATCATCGCTAACTGCAGTGTTAACGTCGTTGATAAAAAGATAACAAGTTAGTGGTCGTCGGTTTTAGTCGAGATAATACCATATTACAGCTTTAAAAGCCATTTTGTCGGCCACAAACTTAAATGCATGGATGTCATACAAATAGGTCATAAACCATTACTAAATTTCAAATGAAAAAGATTAGGGTTTAAATAAGGAAAGTGAAAATTCAAATAGTGTTATTCGGCCACAGTGCAAAATTCCATTGTGCTGTTCAGGCCGCGTTGTCTCTTCTAAATGGGGTTGTTTGGCCAAATTAAAACTGTACACAAGAATAATGATATTCTTATAAGGATTACCTAATTTTATTGGTGTTTATTCTGAAACGAGCAGTTTTGGTGATTTTTTGGTCGAGATCCCAAGCACCTCTACGGTATTTTTAAGATGAGTAGTGGTATAGAGGCTGTTGTTTGGCTTTCAGAGCCCAATAAACATATTTCAACCGTCAACACTGAATGAGTATTTACTCGTTTTGTAAAAATCGGTGAATTTGTTATTTCTTTTCTCTAACATTTTGTCTTCGTTTTCCTGCCAGGTTAAACGAAGAAGTCTAAAACCACCGGAATGATATAACTCTACGTATACTGAATAATTTGAAGAGATACACCCATAGGTTTAATTAAGGTTTAGTGTGTTATGTAAGGAAATAAATTCACTGGTTAGTAACAGTTCAAAGACGGCGCTAAGGTCTATTTTGCCTCATCCAAACGAATTTGATATATTGATAATGGAAGTGGGCCGAATGATCTACAGAAATTCTGAACCAGTCACTGCAGATAATGCACGGTTTGTCAACCTAGTCAACTCCATAAACTTGTTGGGAAACATGAATAATATATTGGATCGTTGAGATTATTTCTGAATTTTTGTCAGATTCGAAGGAGCATACCAACAGGCAGGCAAAAACGATTTACCTAAATACGATCATATCCTACAACGTCTATTTAGTTAATACCACGCCTATGTTTCAGTTTGGATATTGCCAAGCGATGCTGAAGAACTATAATCAGTTTTGAAAAGTTGTTTGTATGTAGAGGATAATAAACGGGTCGCGGTCGGAAAATTTGTGTTAATTTCTACCAAGGCGATTGTGAGTTCACGAACACCATACTTACAGGAACCAGATATCTTCAGACGTCTGTCAGCTGCGTCCGATCCAACACAACTAAAAGCGAAAACGCAGGTGTCTCATTGGTACAACAGAGTGTGATTCATCTGCAACCTGAAATAATATATAACCTTTCGAAATTCTGACGCATAAGGAGATGACGCTTCATGAACATACGAGCTGCTTCTCGGTGTTCGCACATATGCAACCTGTAACAAAAAGTCACAGGAACACAAGAATGGATTGAGTCAGGAGGTGATAGACATAAAGTGGTGGCATTTTAAGTCGAATTCTGTTATCAGATGAATATATATTCAGTTTGGTTAATGGTGACGAACTACCCGACCAAGCATATACTGTGTAACCCACTTCGTCTCACCTGTGGCAGAGTGCGACCTGGATCCAAGTATCTGGTCCTGGGAGCGATGAGCCGTTTCAGGCTTGAATGACGATCCGACCTCTCCCTTCCGTCTAGACGTTGAGGGTGACCTAATTGACTGGGACTTCACAGTCCTCATCAAGATTGTTAAATGTTGTGTGTCTCGGAAGAGTGATATTTGTTTAACCCTAGCTCTAATTTTTTTCAGTATAATCACTGTATTGAAGATGCAATGGACACAAGAAAAGATGTTCTTGTGGCGTTGTTACTAGATGCACGTTTTTAAAGCCAACTCGTCTCCGCCAACAAACCGAGACTAAAACCTATAAGCACGGAAAACTTGAAGTGTGCGCAACGGAAATTAAGAGTGGAAACCTATAACTGATATTAAATCAGTTTTAAAATTACTGAATGCACGATGGCGCAAGCATCTCCATATTTCCGGAGCACGCGCCTACAATCTCAAGAGTCGTAAACAAACCAGAATCTCTCAAACGTTTCGATGAAACCACAGTGTTGATCTCTGTTTCGTTTGCAGCTAAAAGAGCACACGAGTTTCGGACCAACTATACTGAATTTCGGTACAACAGCGGAATGATTACCTAGCAAAATGAGAATGACAAACCATTTATTCATAATACAATTGTTGATAAATGGATTGAGAATAACACGACGTTGCGGGCAAGTCGTAATACTCTACGTTTCAACCATCTCGGGTGGCTTTCCTCAAGAACGGTAAATAGAAGTCATTTAGCACTTTGAAGCAGACAGAGGCTACGCGCAGTTTCAGTTAGTGCTTTTAAAATCGGCACCAATCTACAATACTCGGTGAGTCTGAGGCGAACGGCACAAGCAAGTCGAAAATGAGTTGCTATCTAAAAAGATCCGCGAAACAAAGATTTAAGTAATTCTTAGGTTTTTCCTTCCCTTTTAACGCTGAACAGCAATTTACCAAGTTTTAGAACCAAATTGAAATTCACTGTGTCAAGAGCAATAGCAGACTACACAGTCATTCAAACTGTGTATACGTGCACCTGCGACAATTAAAAATGATCACATTTGGTATCATCCAAAAATAACTAGAGTTACAAGCGTTCTGTGCACGTGAAACTGACAACGAGTCACACGAGTTCCGATTTGGAAGTCATTGATAGAGCTCACTACTCGACTGTTAATCGGTGGAGGCAACTTATACAGCCAGCTGTCTGACTGTTTATTATGAACCAGGCTGGAGGTTCGCCAATCAGTTTTAACAACCAACCCTGTTATGACTAGGCAAACCTGTTGACATTCACAGTAACTAGTACCGTTTTCTCAACAAAATTAACTGGCATGAAATGCGCTAATTAAAACTGACTGTTTCTTTGTGTTAGCTATTTTACTTACGTTGTTCTCGTATGTCTAGCATCCCGAAGTTGATGAGTTAGTTTAATATGTGATGGAAAGTGTTGTGCCTTGAATGGAAACAGATAAATGAGAAGATATACAGTTGTCGCAAAATCAGTCATTCAGCTGAATGCGTTCAGTGCGTTCATTGTGACCGCCTTATATAACGTTGTACCCGCAAAGTTGAAGATTATACACTTCGACATACTACTGACAATAATAGGTCAAGTTTTATTTATCATGATGTTCGAATTGTTTCGCTGATTGCTCAAAATTTGACGGGTTTTAATGGACGTTTAGAATATACAGTTAATTATTTTTATTTTACTGTGATCACACTGGTTGACATTTTACCCTACAGGTTCGAGCCCATCAGTCCGAAGTGAGACAACGACCTTACTGTAGCTGTGGTTTTGGAGTGATTAGCAAAAACATCTCATTCATTTCGCAAGTTTATTCAACACACTCACTACGAAACGGAATTCGCTACGATCTACTAAACGAAATTTTCAGTGAATGACTCCAATCTGACAAGATGTTAATCGTCCATCATTATTCGTAAGCTGGTTTAAACAGGTTTTTAATCCGCGTTTACAGAACACTCCCGAGTTATACCTATGGTTGTGTGTGATCAGTTAATCAACATCAGAAACAAAAGAATTAATTAAGATGTATTTCTACTAAACTCTGTACTTATTGTTCGTGCATTAGTTTGCTGCCTGGTGACTGGCAGGATACAGTATTGTGTTAAGCTTACCCAAATAACTCACATGGAATAGACTTTAATTCGCAGTATCAAGATGGGTAATACACACCGCATATGCAAACGGTGTATAGACAACGCACTGTTTTCCGCCCCGATTTCTCCAAATATTTCCCGTAGTGAATATTTTCTGAACAATCGGAGTTAACCACGAAAGCAGAATTTCTTTCTGACCTTTCACAATTCATTATGTTGAGCTTAAAACCTATGTTGCTTACTACCTTGGCTTTCCAACGCGACTTGCTGATGATGATAACTAGCTAACCAGAATTCTATAGTTAAACTCGTCTTCACGTCTGTTTTGGCAAAATAGGCGAACTACTCCATTCATGCGGATTGACCTTAATTATAATCATCATAATGAAGCACATATGTGGACTAGACAGTTTACGTTCATGTGGCTGCTGTAAGTGCTACAGAGAGGACCAGTGCAGATCTGCGCAGCTGCATCCTAAAGTTTTCCCAGATTAAAATGACTGTTATGCATGTACCATATGAATTATGAGACCTACTCCTATCTTAGTTATTCACCAAAATAAAACTTGAGACAGACCAGAAGGTGGAAGTCACCACCACATTCAACATTTTTTCTCCCACAACACAGAAGAACACTCGCGAGTGTGTTGAAGCTTTATCAAACAAACACCTGTCCGTCTTTATGTATTCATAAGTAATTCATGTTGACGTTTTAGTTGTCTTAGTGATTCATCATAATGTAACAATGAAAAATTGGTGATAAGCGCCCATCTGTTTGTGCATAGTGGTGGACTGACCTAATCTATTCGCCGCTGCATCGTTGTTCCCTTCTGGCCCAGGCATGTGTCCTTGGATGTCCGTATTGGGCAAAACGTTGGTCCGGTAGACGTCAGTTGACCGTCTTACGCAAATCGCTTAAGAGGGTCAACTTCGTTCAACTTACCGTAGACAAAAGAATATTTTCAAAAAACATTAAAAAACCACACCACAATACTCTACATTGCGAGTATAACACTGGCAGGACAGTACGTGATACGCGTTTGGCGAACACTTTTTTCACGAAGCTGACGATCTGTTTCTATAACACTCTTGTTACTCACTGCGTCTACATCTCAATGAAACTCGTTGAGCTACACAACAACTGATAAACAACAGTTGTCAAAAAAGGAAGATACTAGACAAGTTCCGGGCCCCAACTGACGTGTATTCCAGTCACCCGTGAAATTCCAGAAACCAGACTGCTTGTCACCACGGGTCCTGCATCTGATCTTTTCATCTGAAGTAATCGACGGGCGCTCCTGAGCCCGACAAAAATGGCGTGAATGTCATGTAAACGATGTTTACCCGTATCCAAATTCTATGTTACTCCAAAGCTGGTTGAGTACTTATCCTAATACTGAATTAAAGCTGATTGTCTAGACCTAGTTACCAAGTTACAGGTACCTCAAATCTGTTATATATCATTAACAATTCACCAGAAATAGCCGCTTGTCACTCAGTTGCTACCTGACGAAGACCTGCTCGGATGGGTCAATTTGATAAAGTGAGCCAGGACGGGAAAGTGCGGATTCATTGGAAACAAACATGAGGAAAGGCCAAATCGCAGATTCATAAAGTGGTAATCAACCATTCACATTATTTCCGAAGTTCAATCAGAAACTGTGATGTGAAGCGATTAACACTTCTGTTGCAAAATGTTAAGTGACAATTTGGAATACGCTTGATGGCCACAAACAGTTAGTGGACCCTGGTGAAGATAACTGGCTACACTGGTTACTACGGAGGAAATACCATAATGAAATTGGTAAAAGCCCATGCCAGGACTGTTCAGAAACCGTTGATCTCTTTCACTCTGGAACACCAATGTTTCTGGGCGTCATACTATGTAATGGGTCGATATTGGAGACAGACTGGTACACATGGTCACTGAACGATCACAATGAGTTAGGTACTGCTATATATACTCACCCAGGCTATTGTGCTCTGGCCATCTTTGCTCTGGTTGCCTTACTTTCTTCCGACCTTCAGTGGGCCACAATTATTTATGTAGTATAACTGCAGTATTCTGGAGTGCGACTAATGCAACTGCTCACCAGGGTACATAAATTAATACCAGACAGGAAAATAAAAGGTGCTAAGCTTGATGTTCATTAATGACTTTACTTAAATTTATTTGGTAAAGTGTGGTACAGTACACCCCCAAAAGTGAAATAACTTCCGGAACGTTCAACAGTTTTTCTCAACTTTAGAAGAAAACCCCCTGTTTAACAGCAAGACATAACAAATAATGTTGTTACTTTAACATTGATCACCAATAAGATCAGCCTCTCTGATTATTCACACAGTCTCACTGAGACTGGTTCCTGTATCTCAATATAGTCCAAGCTGACTAGAAAACTACTTTGCCGCGTGACCTTAGCACAAAGCCTGCCGCAAAGATTGTGCGTTCAACGTGTAATGATAGTTCGTCGTGCTGAACGACAGAAAGAGGTATATACTGTTTGGATAATACGACAGATAGTGAATATGGGCGTCAACATTCAATTATTTGCTTTCTAGATGTAAGAACAGGGAAGTGAGGATAAAGGTGGTTTTCTGAATCCAGGAATCTCCAGCTAGCAGAACACCAATATAACATTTTGTTTATGCTCATGACCAGATAAAGAAAAGCATGAAACAACTAATGGTCTGTAAAATGTTCTAAATAGTTCGAGCAATTGATAATCCATTGTCTTACTGCAAAGTTGTGCGAAAGAAATACTCCTCAATTCATATTTGTGGTATTTATGGGGATGCAGGAATGGGCTATGTGACTTAGCTCAAGGTCAGGACTCGTTTCGGTGCACCAGTAACAAAACCTTGATTTTGAGCAATTCAACCAGTTTTCTGTCAGGCTCAACTGTAAATATTGTTTTTAGCGGTGTGATAAAACCACAGTAATAAGATGTAGGTTTAGTGGTAATCATCACAATAGTGTACTTACTTTACTTGAGTTCATGATCTTGGGGATGCAGATATCAAAACACAGTGATGTGCAAATTCATAATTACATGTGGTCATGCCCGAAGAGCATCGTTCACATGTCTTAACGATTGCCTACTGATCATTGGTTTCATGTGTTTCAGAAAAATGAATCAGTTCTGAACGGACTTCAAACTCTGTTTACTAATGTTTATGTATAATGTCCTAACGTTCCAGAGAAAAGTGTGGAAATTTCCCAACAATGGATGTATGTACTTTTGTGATCCATTCTTCGACCAATACTTAAGCATGCAGATATCTCAGTTTTTTTTATTTTGGGGGAATTTGGTATCATCTGAAGCCTAGACCAGTGCTTGATATATGGTCCCAAGATGTGTTTTCTGAATAGAGATAAACTGAATGAAAACGTTTTTTCAACTCGGAAAAGCGTCTCCTGCACCACATTCTTTCCTAAGTGGTATTGTTCCGGGAGGGCATTACATTTGAAAACGGCAAAACAACGACAAGTAATTTTCTAGCCCAAGGTCGATTGCGTTTTCAATACAACAGAAATAAAAAGCCGGGGGTTTTGGATATGTTTAATTGTTTCAACTTATACATTCACTTTTATAGATGGCGACAAGTAAGGGAACTGACTGGGCCATGTGGAAGTGTCACACCAATCATATTCAAGTGTAACGTATCGTTCTGACAGATACTCAGCAGGTGACATCGAGGTAATTTTTATACACCTTATTGGCTGTTGTACGGGACTGTATGGATTCTTCGTCAGCTACGTCCAAACCTAGGTAGGATGTATTGCTGTGGATAAAAGTTTCTCAGAAAACTTTCCCTAGTGCGTTACGAAGATCACACAGGAGAATCTTGTAAACTGTCGCAGGCTTCGACAAAGTGTGACTGACGAAGATCCTCAACGTCGTAGTTAATCTTCAGATGACAATTCAGTGCCCCATTTCTTCAGAAGCATCCGGTTCTTCAAACTCAATTTATTAATACATAAGTACTGCTGTCGACGAAAATCATGTTGGTAGACGAGTTGCCTTCAAATGTTTTCAATGCTGGCAAAATGAAACGTTCGTACTCTTTCAGACAACTAGAGCATTGTACTACCCATGTGTCCCGTTGAACACTCGTTAGGGAATGAGTGAACCAATAATGAGGAGAAGGGGACTGGAACTTTAGAATTTGGATCTAGGGCGATCAACAGCAGAGGACTAACGGAAAATGTATTAAGGTCTTATCGAATGTTCTCCCAAGAAGATTGAACTGGATATAAGTTAGCAAACTAGTCAGATGTTCTTACTATTTCGATTAACTTCACAATGTGAACCTGGTGTATTCATATTTGCCAAAAAATGGAGTTGACAGCGATATTCATAACGTTTGCAACTCAACTACCAAGCATTATCCTTAGTACGGTAATGTTTCAAGTTAACCGAACTTCTTAGGCAAACAACAAATCGGTTGGTCTTATTTCACAAGTTGTGACCAATCAATGATTAGATGAATGAAGTCTGAAGTTAAAATTTTCAACCTCGTGATTTACCTTGATCACTTAGTTCACCGAGTGCTTACCGCGTTTTACTGTTATCCGGACAATAGAAAAGCCTGAATTTTTCAAACTACAATTTCTATGTACATGATAAATCCACTTGTTCACTCACTAGTTATATGATTAGTAATTTGGCTACAGGTAATAGTCCACTTCCGACATAACTATTCCTTCAGATTAACTGAACGGCCTAAAACTTCGTGAATTTATAGGTAGATTAATAATGAATAACTGAATGAAACAGGGAGTTCCAATTACTCATATATATCATCACTGTGTCAGAAGTTGTGATCGCAATAAATCGGGTGAGTAAGAGGGAATTAAGACGATACAACTATTCACATGAACCTAAAATATACAACACAATTTGAATTAGGCATTACCATCCTGTTAACATGTAACTGTACTCTGTCTGGGTAGTGTTGCAAGTCAGTTTAATTGACCACCACGTTTCAGGGATCTACAGTTGGTTTACATCGACCTAAAAGAGATTGCTGGCCAGGTGTATATGTGATGTTTCGGAATCACTCTCAAGCGGTCGGAACGTTAGCAAGTCCGTAGATATTCCCATCAGTGTCCCCGAAAGGAAGCATTCTATCCGAGCTTTGGTTAAGTCAGAGCGAGTGCGCGTCTCTGAAGATGCCGGGGCTGTGACCCCGCTTACGTTTTCACAAAAAGCATACGTGGTCAATGCATCATTAACTACGAATGAATTGCCACATACAAACACTTGGTCACTTTCGCCTCTGATTATGGTCAAAATTGTGAATGATTTTCAGGTCATATAAGCGAACACACCATATGTTCACCAGCATATTTTTGCACGGAAATAACTGAAACTTTATTTGCAGTTTACAGTTACGGCTTCCAGAACAAGGATAGATTACTGGAATTTTACTTCCTCGTATCAGAAAATATTCACTTTGGACGTTAAAAAGAAAGTGTCAGCTCACTTTGGAAACCCCAGACACATTGTGGATGCACTTTTCACACCAAACCCTGGAAGGACATCAGGTTTTCAAATATATGAATAGAATCACCGTTGCTATTAGAGTTATAGTGAAATCAGGATTTTACATGGATCAAAGCGTTTCGAGACTCTTTGGTTCAAAAGAGAGAATCACTTTCCCAATGCAACAGACGCTCAGGGTTTTCCTATGCCCACTTGAATGTGTATTCATCGCTGGGCTGCAATGATGGCATCAAGGTTCGGGCGACCACTGTTTCTGACAGTAATCTGCCAAATACCACATTACTAAACAGAACTAACCCTACAAACCAACCAGATAATTTAGACTTCTTAGTGAAGAAAATTCTTGATGGATCCGGAAGTTAAAAGGCGGATCGCGTCAATGGCAACAAATCTGACATAGAACTTTCTAACAATGTTCACGTTTGTCTCCATGGATCACGTTTCTTGTCTCCTTTACTTCTAGTGAGAATCAAGGGAGAACACTAAAAGGCTGTCGGCAAAACAGTCAATAACATGTGCTACGTGTATTGCCTCACAATGCACCATTAAACGGACTGATATTTTAAAGCTTCCTGACTCGCGTGCAATCAAATGATTAGCAAAGTAGATAGGTATCTCGTCTTAACAGAAATGGTCAAGCATACTCAGCTGATTGTTAATGCAAGCTAAATGACCCTTTGTTCTAAGTAATGAATGAGTTTCGGATGTAACGAGCCCGTCGGCTAAGAAAAGGTTTGAATTCCACCTGTATTCTGATGTCAACTGTTCTAGCCCATTGCAGAGAGATTGCGTCGATGCCTAGCTTTCAGTCACAGTCGGCATATCTTATCGATAAAAACCTAGTTCATTAACCACCTATCCATATTCCGCGGGAACAGGCGATCTGACAGCATAGCTGACCACCGTAGCTTTAGAATACACGGAGTTAACCGGACTAGTGGCGTACCAAAATTACACAGAAATGTTCTACCTCTCCACTCGATCTACGCACCCTATGTTTGCTTGTTATTTATTGGACAGTTCTAGCGTCATACTCAGTGTTACCACTATACTGTCCACGATACCCATGTGGGTTAGCAAAAGATTTGAAACATTTTTCTGTGTACCTAAACGATGAATCCCTTAGATGTTTTTTCTCCTCTTACATAGTTTCTCCTTTGTAAGACAGCTGATATTTTTGTACAACTTTTTTATTCGGAAATGTGATATGGGTCTTTCACTTGAATACTTCGAATATCTTATTTTGCTGTACGTAGAAAACTCCCTCCGACCATCACGCGCTTGTAATGGACAGTCGGTTAGGCACAAAAATGGTGAATATCTTCTTTGAACCTATTGAACGGCAAGTCCCAAATAATCTAGTCTAATACTGATTCGATTACATTTAGCAAGACTAGTTAACAAGACTAGTTAACTAGTTAACTAGTTAACTAGTTAACTTAACTAGTTAACTTATTTAGATGAAACAAATAAGCGTATACTTGAGTCTTTGCATTTTGAGGAAAAACCTCTACCGATCGACATCTTTTATGATATAGAGGGCTTCAGTTAGATAGTAAAGAGCTACCCAGTTGCGTCTGGTTCAAACCACTGAAATACCACCTTTATATAATCCCGAACGCAGTTTGTTGAACTGTTCTATCTGCTACGCTGTGTACCAAGTCACTTGCAGTTGAGCTGGGGTATCCGTAAGCAGAACAGGTCAATAGCATTCGGCTAAACATCCCAAAACAAATAGAACAGCTGGTGACGTGCCAGCTTGTTCTTAATTGTCCATCTTCCTGATCCATCATGTCTTCGACCACTTAACACCTCGAGACAATCGGTCACCTACGTGGCTCAGCTTGCTCAGTGAAGATGCTGTTGCGCAATCTAAACGTGAAGTTACTGGTTTTTTGTGTAGCAGTACGTATTAAAATTAATCAGTCAGCGTTGTACAAACCGAAGTATTTGAGACAATCCACAGGATTGCTACGGTATTGGCCGCATAAGATTTGGTGTTTTCCTAGGCGTGTCTTCATCGAATCTGTTTGTTTGGTGTACATGATGTACCTGCTTTTTGACTGAGATCAGTGAGTTTGGGTTAAGTGTTAGCATATCGCAGCTTTTGCTTTTTTCTCTATGGTGATAGCTATTGAAAAAATACTTGGTTGACTACGGACTTACATCGATTGCGGATACAGTTAAAGCGACTTGTAACTAAAAGATATTTTCAAGCAGTGATGTGTTAGTTTAACCTCGAAACATTTTATGGCAGGATTCGATTTTTTGGTTTCATAAAATACATCAAACACTTTCTGAGGCTTACTTCTGAAACCGAGTTAAAACGATGATTCTGTTGCATATGAGAAGAACGTATTTATCGTTTTTGTCTAGTCAATTATTTCACAGAAACAGAAATTATATATCTAGATCATTGTTCTACCTATCAGCGGGTACATGCTACGATCGAGTTTACCCGAGTGACAACAGGTATTGTGTTATTTCTAGTATTATTTTTACGTTATTTGTCGATAAAGTGAGTGTTTTACAACTGAACAGAATTCTTCTCGTTGCAGTGCTTACTGACCGTTCCTTCCACAAAACATTTAGCGTACAGGGTTGAACAAAGAGATGTTTAAACGCCGGTGGCGACGGGGTAAACAGAGCATGAAAGGTAGACAGGCGTGTATACGGTATTCTGCAAAAGCTTGTCAAATATATTCACCGAGGTGAACAAACTTGAGTGAAGTGGACTCAACTATCAATCAGGAACACAGGTTCTTTAGTTGATACACAGGTGACAAATTTGGTGTAATCATCTTGCCAGTTCATTCGAGTAAAATTTGCGTAAAGTAAAAGGCTCTCCTACTCTTATCTGAAAGATCTATACCGAATATATGTTAATCGATGTTGCAAAGTAGAGCCCTTGACCAGTTCCTCTTCAGAAGGAATATATATCAGTGAAAACAAGTTGTTCAAAAGATTTCATGACGACTACTGTTGATAACGGTATGACTATCTGATAAACAAAACATTACTGAGCGCTAGTGACATACTGGCTGAAACCAAACATTTAATCGGACCACATGCATGTGTTCAAGAGATTAAGTAAAAGAAACGATGAAAAACGTGATATTTTGTCAATAGTAAGTTAAAAGTGGTTACAGAATCTTTAGTCTGACATTTCTGTTCCCAACAGAGCTTAGTGAAACTGCAAAGAGATGAGGCAAACTGTGAGTGAGGAACAGTGGCATCCTGAATGCCGTTTCATCTAGAAGCGCATACGTTTGCATTAGGCGTAGTTAAACGGACAAGTGATTGGGTTTGGACACCATGTGTACCGTGCAACGAATATTAGTCATCCAAAAACGAGATAACACATTGTAAGCAAACATTTCTTATCATTTGTGAAAGCCTGTGACCTCATGAGGCCTCACAGAGGGCGGGAATATTGGATTCTGTTAAATTTGTTTTAACTATATGCAGAAAGCTATGAAAAGCAATAATCCTTGTTTAAAAATTGCTCATTACTGGAAAAGTATTCACTCAGTTCTGACTAATATTCTTCGAAGGTTGATCAATGTCCAAACGTACCGGTAAAATGAATCTGCATGTAGGAATAGCAATGACTTTGACAAACACTGAAAATCAGTCAAGGCTTAGTGGATTAAAGAGAAAACTTCACACTTCACGCATTCAACCAGATGATAAGACTGATATTGTTATGTAGCTCTCAGAATGATAATGGCGTGTACTGCTGTATTGGAATCATATAACGACGGTGAGAGAATTCGTTCTCTGAAAGTAAACCGAAGATCATTGAACATTTCTGGGATGTGTACTGATATATTGTTTTGTGGTAAGTTTGGATTCAACTGGTCTGAGTGAAATGAATTGATTGGTTTGAGGGTTTGAAACCACTGCACAGTCACATGAAATTACATATTTTTTATTTGACAGAACTGACATAAACCACAAGTTGGGCCCCACTGGGAATAAGATGTAACAATTAGTGTTTCAAACGTGAGAATGTATGCCAGCCTGGTTGATGAGATTAGAAATTGAGAACTAGCTGGATAACAGACGTTAGCAAATGAATAATTGTCCTATTGAGTGATCATCGCCAGACAGTTCCCAACAAACTATTTATAAATTGTTAGGCCTTTAGTAACCCGCAGTTGTTTAGTAGTGTTCAGGTAGATGAAACATCAGGTTGTTTACTAACTCCGTTTTAATGAATATTTACCAAAAGTCACTTCAATAAAGATCACCAGTATTGGGTTACCAGTTGAATTCCAAAACCAAAAGCTCGCCCTAATTTGATGCGGACTGACAATTTGGCATTACCAACAAGCTCATCTGTTTCAAAGTGTTGGCAACACAATTTAGTAATGCAACATGTGAAGATAGAAGCTCTGTCACCAACAGGATTTTACAACATTGGTGCACTTTGACTAGTCTGTCAGCCTCAATAAAACTGATTTATTGGATTCAAATTTCGTCCATATCAGTGCTTGTTGAGGGCGTTCGTGTATGATAATTTGCGCAAAACTAATATGAAGTTAGCAGCAGTTAACTCATGAAAGTATGTCCGGATTCGAAACCTTATGCACTAATGGCAAGTTCCAACAAGATTAAAACTTTAATTTAGTGCTTTTTTTGCAAGGAACTATCCATAACGTTTATAGGGATGTGAGAAATGCAACCAGTTGTGTGCTATTGAACATGTACTGACCAGAATTCTTCTACAACTAGTTTCAGTGAAACGCTGCATGATTAACTTTCAGTCGTAGGTTGCATTTGAGACGTGCTGAACAAGCAGGGAAATTCTACTCTTGCACTTCTTTTCCAAAACACGCTGATGAGCATTCAAGGTAAGTCCAAACACCCCGTCATATTTGGATAACGATCACACTAGCTCCATTCTCACAAATACTGACAAACCAGACTAGTATCACAACAACAGTCTGCGACTGTTCAGAGGATCCTTTACACTTGACCATTACCGTCTGAAATAAAGGACTGGCCCACCCGTTCAAACTTTGCTGTGAATTTCATTTGAGAGCAAAGCATGCACATAAGCTTCAATCACAAATTTGAGTAAAATGTGAATTTAAATTATTTAATTTTATAGTTCACTGCTTATCATAACATACCTGTAATGAAACTAGCGGAAAATTCTTTATTATTATTGCATAATTCGTAAGTTCCAGATTCTGGAATGATATCTTTCACTTCAAGCGTACAGGTGATTAATTTTACGTTATACGTACGTACTGAATGAGTTTTTTTAAAATACTTGAACATTAATTTAAAGGTTTGAGAGTGAGCAGTCTACAAACTTTTTAGTTATTTCTGTTCAACGCGCACCACGTGTCATATAGGGCCTACACGTTTGCACAAACATTAGTTTACATATCTGACCGGATTGTGAAGAGAAATCAAACTGATTTAATGCGGTACGCAAAAGAATCAAACAAACAAAAACATTTTGCAGGCCCTAATGCATTAAAAGAACGCTATTTAACTGGGTTTAATAAGGAGATAGCGTAGGTTTTCTCAAATAAACGTTTGCGTCCACGGCAGGCAGACAAACTATCAAGCAAAAAGCCGGAGGAAGAAAATAATCGCAGTAGAAAAATCAGTGGGATCAAAAATACTTCGCTATGAAGAACCATTTTTAATGCCGAACAAGTTGGTCGATATGGAGCGTAAAGTAAAGGTCTGCTTATAAATAAAAACTGTAATAGAAATCAAGAGTCACACTCCGACTGTCGTGCATCTTGATGTGGGTTGGCAACCTGAGTAAACAGATGGGTGACTTTTAACCACAGGAAATGGATACTGTGTGCTCTGGTAACAGAAAAGTTTCATACACGTTTTTAAAAAATTGATCAAAACACCAGACCAGTCATACAACCTTGACACATATTGTTTCTTTTGTTATTTAGAGTTGTGTCAATCAGGCCAGTGTCATCGGAATAATTCAACATGAACCTTTCCTTAGATTTAGACAATTCATTAACATAACACAAATAACGAAACCTGGAATGTATAACACCGTTGTGGATGGGGACAGTATGCTACCTAGCACGATTGCATACAATTATCAACATGACCGCTAATGTGTTTCGACTGAAGTTCTCGAGAATGTTAAATTGAGAAGAACCCCAAAATACTTAGGAACAGGAGTTGGTTTTTCAGAGAATGTTCACATTTTTGGATTCTTCATGATGATCTTGATACTCACCGAGAATATGTAGTTTGCAAATCGTCTGTCGAGTTTGAATATTTTCCCAAATCAGTTGAACTAGGTGAAGCACCGATACTGGTCAGTGCACATATAACTCTCAAGTTAAACACATATAAAGTGATTACGACTGTTTTTTGAACTACTTACGTAAATGCAATAGTAGTATGTATAGAAACGTGTGGATTTGATACGTGACTTAGACATGCCAAGTGTTCAGCAACCAATCTAATAGTTACAATCCAAAGTATGGGATATTTTCCGCACTCAGTTAGTTGAGCGCACACATAATCCAACGAAAACTTACAATTAAAGTTAGATTATGTTAATGGGATATAAGTCTAACAGGAAGAAATACTCCATGAATTCGACCATTGGATGACAGTTTAATACATAGAATGTGTATAATAGATACTCATAATAGGCAACCGAAGATATGAATGGACTGGGGTTCGAAAGTTTATCAAATAAATGACAAGGAAAAGGTGACAGTATGTTTATTGCCGAGCCGAGTGAAAAACAATTAACTGTTGTACTGGATAAGGCTAGGGGAAAATCTCAAAGAAAAACTTTGTTCCAATTGTAAAAGACGGCAAGAATAGAACAAGTGCGTAAACTGGAAGTGTGAGACGGATTTTGAACCCGATGTATTGATATTCGCTTTGAAATCCGGTTCTTGACTAATGATTCCGCGTTTACTAGTGAAGCGTTTGACGGAAACCATGAAGTTGTGTTGCGTCCAATCGAATGCAAGTGAGCCATGCAATCGGCCAATCAGATTGTTCCGACCTTCAGGCGATCGATAGCACATGCGGGCATCGGCAGTCTGTGCCGTGTGGACAGAGTTTTTCGTAACGTTACCTGAAGCGGTTGCTCTAATAAAGCTTACTTACTACTGGTATTTTCCGTCGTTCTTGAATACAACAATTGGCGTCGCGGGCAGGATGATGTAAGTAATCGGGTGACATTTCGAAGAAAGATAGGCTTTCAGTTGGAACAGTAGGTGAGGGCATGGGGGGGGGAATTCAGTAACTGGTAGCAACGATCAGGAGATGTCGAATGCGTGAAAACCCATTTAAGTTGCACCAACCGATTTATGGTGGAACCAGGGTAAATGCAATAACAAAAATGACTAACCAACAAAACATACACATCCGGGACAATAACTCCTACTTTAGGAGCGAATAGACTCCAGGACCAAGTAGTGCAATCAGTTGTAAAGTAACCTTTCCCTACAGTCGTCTCAGACACAGGTTGTTATTATGAGTGCCTATAACCATAGGTGATTCAGTAATTGTTTATAAGCAATTCACCCAACTTTTCTATTTCTGATAAGCGGCAAGAGTGTCAATTTCATGTGAAATGAAGATCGCTCACAAATGATTGTAACAATCTCAGTTGCGTAGTTTACTCGACCAGTTATTCCACAGTCGTAACAATATACACGATTTCTGCCAAGGTAGCAGCCCGTTATTAATATATAACCTTGCCACAGTCTGAATTAGACCTCCGTTCATATTTTCACGAAACACCAGCTTCGATCATGTCATCAACGATCTCACAGTTAACGCAATCGAATTAGCAGCAGCCAAACCACATTTGCTTATGAGTGATGCTCAAACTATTCTATCATTCTGTAATAACACCCGGTAACTGTCCAATTAACTCTGGTTATGGACCCTCAAAACTTAGGTTTATATACTTCTTCAAGCATGAACATGATAAATTGTTTTAAGGATTTACGAGGAAACTTGAGCTCCAAATTCTGTCTCTCAACAATATAGTTTTTTTTCGTATAATACGGATAAAACGTATTGCGCTGTTTTCCATGATAAAAAAATGTTTCACGGAAAAATAGTTAATTCTTTTATAAACGGCCTTTTTGCGAAAATGAATCTACTGCTGCTATCGGCCCTATTTTGATCCACTTCACAAAAACTACTTAAAATCCGATTGTTATTTTGTGACATTATTTTTGAGAGTTTTAGACCTCACAGCATTGACCATTCCGATGTTTAACCCGTTGTGGTTAGTTACATGTCCACAATCAAGTGACTTTGAAATAACCTTTAATTCCATTGTTGACGATTGTGAGCAATTGAATGACATTGTTAAATTTATTGAACGGGAGTTAATCCGTTGATGTTTAAAAACAAATTTCGCGCGGTTTTGAGAGAAAAGATGGATATCCAAAACCTGTTGACGACGGAAAACACATTTGATCAAAAAGAAATAACCAATTCTCAAATGAAGTTCCGAAATGATGACATTCTACAAGTAATCGCAATAGCCATTTTTCCGAATGCTTCATGTCATAAACGCGTTTAAAATTGACATTTTTGTCATAGTAAAAAGCTAGCGGATTTCAGCATTGCACAGATAAAAATCAACTCTATGGTTCACACTGGACGACGCAGTTGTTAGTTCATCCTTCTTTTATTATCATGAAGATATGCAGTCTTTATTCGTAGAAGAATAATAGCAGGGGAAAAGCCAAAACAGGCAAGACTCTGAAACAAAATAAATAGTTCGAACTGAACGCATCGCCAATTTTATACAAAAGTACAGATAAGTAGCTCGAGGTGAGTACAGTTCCTCAAAAACAGATTGCAATGAGCCCAGTGAGTGTATATAAGTTAACCGGAGAATCAACTCACGAATACTGTCAATATAAACCGTGAAATAAAGGAAATGGAGCTAGCATGATATTGTCTCATCACCTTTCAGTGTTAATAAACGAAGTCCATTAACTTACACTGCAAAATTAGGCAGGTTTGAACAATGCACAATATAAGCAGATCATACTGGGGAGGAGAATCCGATTAAAACTTCATCAGTTGATCGAGGCCAACGTGTACTGTTTCACTTATTTTTCTTCGCTAAAAGTAGTCCGAAGCAATAGTGCAGTAGTTACGAACATCTTATTATCAGTTTGTACAGTCTTATTAACCTTCACACAGACTATGGACTTTGACTGCTTGTTTGTACAAATAACCTAAGTTCTATATCATATCAAAACTATTGATGCACTCCTTTTCCGAAGTAAATATGTTTACTTCCACAACTGGTTCACTTGGTCCGTGGAGTTTTTCTCGGTGATTTAATAGAGCGTCATCAGAAACCACCATTAAGCATTACTCAACAACAGTCATTCTCAAAGTACTAAGTTTTCCTTCAGGAGATTTTGTGTAAAGCATGAATAAAAGGATAGAGAAAGTAGGTGGATTGAATGTTGATGAATTACAGCATCAAAAATGCTGTAGAAGCATTGTTAGACACTAGTAACTGAACAGAACTTTCATTCTACTGTATTCGGCAACTGGTGAGGCAAGGCAGTTTAAACGTTTTTGGTTCCTTACATGACCCTGGGAAGTTCCATGAGCCTTAGATTGATCAGTTGCAAATTCACTTAAATGATATCAATCGTACACGTCATATTTAGTTATCACCAGATGTCAAAGGTACGGATCGTTAGCTGACACCATAAAGCTTGATTTTGAAAAAGGTGTCTGATGATCCTTTCCGGACTATCCTCTGGAAGTTATTAACACATTATCTTCCTGTGCATTCTTCATCCCACTTTGCTATCATATCAGCATTTGATATGGACATTCGAACTGATTCACAAGAATGTTCTAACATCCAAAAGGCTGGTCTCCATTTTCGTTATTTTTTTAACGGATACTTTGTTGTTAGTTCTTTTGTATGTTAATTCAATTACCTATTTGTATTCTTATAAGCATAGCATATAAGAATTGGTCAGGTAGACGTTCTAAGCAAGGTTGACTGTAAAATGGATTTGTTTAAGGAATTTTGATCACTTGGTTAGTATTGCGATTGACAGTTTCAAAATTTTATAGCGGGGGTTTATTCAAGTAATTTTATGAATAACTGTCCTATTATGCTCACTTGTTTCCTGTTGCACTTTGGCAAAAGTGTTCAATGAAATTATGAGCAAATAAATATCAAAGTTTCGTGATGACTCAAGAAAGCCTCACCTTTAACATAAACAGTAGCAATGTAGGTTCTTTATTATGACCGAAGTTGATAGCAGGCAATTAAGAGTTTGGCGGTTATTCACGAATAGTTCCTAATACATGTCGCCCTTCTGTCATGTGATTATTGTTGTTGTTTAGGATGTGAAGTTTTTTGAAAGTTTATACAATTTAAATCAATCGTTTGTTGGGCCGAACCATTAGGCGATGAACTATTCATGAACCTTCCGCAACCTTGCGGACACAACTCCAACAAGAATACAAAATCTTAACCATTTTAACAGTCGCTCTGTATAGGTATAAAAACCCCGTTTACTCAAAGACTGAATCTGTTATTCTCCAATAAAACAGGCTAACCCAAAAGTACCTTCGTTGTCTTTATTCGATGGCGACAGGTGGGATCTTAACAGCTGAGTAGCGAAATAAGGTTATCTTTCCAAATGGCAGCCTGTCCACCACGCAGATTGAAAATTAAATTGTTACTGACTCATTTGTGCGTGAAGCATACCGGACGACGTGCACAATTTGTGTGTCGGGTATGTGGGCAGGATAGGTAAACATTTAGGTGACAATGAAATCATCCCTAGAATTAGAAGAAGATCAAGTTTGTTTACCTAAGTGAAAGACAATAGGGACCAGCTTGCATGGTTAGTTTTGTTAAAATTATCCAAACCACACTGAAACTTTAGTTTGAATAGAATAGTCAGAAGACACGAATTACGATATGAATTCATTTCGCACACTCTCGTCGGTCGTAAACGTCTGACTACCATGAAAACGAAACCAAACAAGACTTAAATGAAACAGTCGAAAATACAAATCAGGTTGGATCGTGATTGGCACTCACGGTCAAACCCACGGTGAACACAGGTTGACAGTTGTTCTTGTACACATCGAACCGGCTGTTGATGACTGATCAGCAGAGTTCCAATATACTTGAAAACTGTGAGTCGTGAGCGTTCAACAGGATCTTAAACGAAGATGAGATTTTGACACTGTAGTCGATATGTGCCTTGCAATTGATGAAGCAGCGTTTCCTACTCGCTGAGTGTCACTCTTCGACGGATTAGATATTGCAACCCTCAACTAGTTTGCGATGTGCCCCTTGGCCTTTAATCTTAGATAACAAGGAACATGGAAAACTTTCAGTTCAACGTCCAAAATACTTGGGGGTATAAACAAACCATCCAGTCGTGTGATTTGGATGACGTTCGCTAAAATTTAGGTCGACGATAGCCCAAGGTTTACTACTAACCGCTTTTGTGTGCATAAAACACTGGGGAACAGTTTTATTTTAACGACTGAATTCAGCAAAAACAGAAAATGTCCGGGACCATTTCGCCTGTTCCTGTCAGTTGTAACACATAACAGGGGTCAACATCAAAAGTATTTAAGTGAATTAAGTTCACACATCAAGTTAATGTATATAATAGTCTATCAGTGGTCAAACCAACGGGGGCCTTGGATGCTATCTATAGCTAAAGCTACTGGAATCCGACTGCACAGTCATCCCTGTGCGCCTAAAAACGTTTTGCTCAAATTTTGGATCTGTCTTGGCCAAACCCCCACCCTGTTGACTTGTCAAGATCCGTTGTTCAGGTGGCTACTTGACTGCAGCCTGACATTGAGCTGAGAGACCTCATTGAGCACATGTTCTTCGTTTACCCATTTAACGATTCCTCTATAAAATGTGTGATATAAATGTGATACATTTAACCTGATGATGACAATGAAAACAGGCTTGTCCGGTATACCGTATTTTTCGTGGAAATGTTTGTTTACCTGAGTTCATGTGAGTTTTTTAATTGAAACTTAGCTACTTAGCTCACGCGGACACGTATGAATACTGAGAGGTCAGAAATGAATAGCCAAAACTGAGCTGTGGTATCAAGACCTATCGGAAATGGCTGCATAAAACACACACTTGAAGCCCATAACGTCTAGACACAAGCAAAACGTTGCAAGTTGAATCGCATTCGATTTTAACCAGGTAAGACGGAACCATGCGAGCAATACATTCTTGCGGCTTTGAATTTCTTTTCCCCAGGATGGTTCCTACCTCCAAGCAGAAGACTCCGGTATAAACCGATATCAGCAATCAAGGTCAGTAAAAAAAGGTTTTGACTTCCGTTTACAGGTGTCACTTCTTATCGGCTAGTAAAACAACGTTTGAACTTTACGTAAGTTTGTGCGGCAGTCTAGTTTATCAACTGGGTCACAAAACAGCTGAGTTGGCAGTTGCCTGACTTGAAGTTGGATGTGGGTGAAGTTACGGAAACAGAAAAATACTACAGTAATAATAATGACGATGAAGCTGTGCTTGTACTTGTTAACGTTCCTAATGTTGATGAATGGCAGATAGGTGCGAGTATGACGACAAACTGATTAGCTGCTCAAAATAATAGTGACATTAATCTAAGTGAGATTCACATACTGTAACTGTTGTTGATGACGATCAAATGATGACTAGTAACCACAGTCAGAAAATAAATTGTTGTCGGTCCCATTGTTGATAGCGTTGTCATTTACGATAAGAAAGGTCGCAGTGTTGATCATTGCCACTGTCGTTGTTTTGTTATGCAGTTCAGAGATACTCAGTACGACACCATGGTTACGCAAAGCACACCGATCTTCATCTTCAGGTAGAAGTAAATTTGTGTTGTAGAAGTTCAGGTGGGAAACTGTTGACTGAAACTTGTTTGTCAATCAATTAACTTGAAACCATCCAAACTCATCCGCTTGTTCGTTTCTAGCATAACTCATTACCTTCATTCGATCGGAATCGAATATCACCGTTTACGGAACTCATTGAAGTTATCGGCATAGGCCATTTCTTGTTGGCAGCATACCAAGATTGTTCCGCTGCGGTCTTGAGAAACCTGAACTATAAGCAGAATTGCTGGGTGTAAGTTGAAAGTAAGTTTAGTTTACAGACATTTTAATCTTCTCTTCACTAGCTCATAGAAATTACGTGAAGATTCAACACTTCTCAGGAGGGCCCCTCGATGTGGTTGAATCGTAGAGTATCACAAATTGTCTGTAACGTTGTGTTATTTTCAGTCCATTTATCAGTTTAGAAGTTAATTTTCATAATGTAGCACATTACCACCTTGAACACATCGACGATTTTTAACTGTGTGCGATATTTCTCCAAAGAAAGCTTGAGCATGCAAATACACCCGGTGGTTGTGTTGAAGTACTTATGCACGACATATCAAGAAGTTTACAAACAAGTCAATATAGCGCGATGATTGAATATAAGCAAGGACCTATTATTCTGTAGCCTTCATTACGCATAATGCTTTACGTCATGTTTTTCTGTAGCCTTGCGTTCACAAACGGTAACACTGATATAATCACCCAGTTTCAATCCTGAGTGGATTTGTGAAATTCCTTAGGCAAGTGTGCTTGAAACTACCTCGTGATTGTCCCACTGAGATATCATGCGCAAGCCCCAACCATGAGTTGTTATCCTCTCCGTTATCCTATCGCCTGAAGTAGGCTCCAACGTCTCAACGATTTAGATATAAAGTAAAAATCTACACAGTATTCTGCAACGGATTTATAGGTCTGTTTGTACCACATGCGTACTCAAGCATATGTATCCTAGATACTATTAGATTGCACCGACTAAACATTCCGATTTTCCCCATTCCTTCAAGTAGTACTGATCTTTGCTGCAAACTAACTCAGTGTCCTTTCCTCATCAACTGTGAACCGGCCGCCATGCGAATGAGAAACATCAACCACTGGAGTCATATTATGCTACAACTAGCATTTCTTTATATCGATTCAAGTCTTCTCCAGTGATCGCAAATTTGTGCCCAGATCCTATTTACCTTACGTTCAAAGTTAACGTGGAAACACCAGGCACTAATTGTTTGTGCGTTTCGTTTCACGACAGTTGGCAAATGTATATTAATTTCATCACATTTCTATCGTACGTCCTGTGACTGAACATACGTTGTAAAGTTGTTTAGGTTCTTTCAAACTACCTCTTCCTAACGTGACGTCATCAAATTCCTCTTCAGTTTGTATATAGTAGGTAAAAGTCCACCGAATGAGTCTAAGAGCTTGGCGTAATACAGCTGTGCAATAGCAGTGGTATACCTCCCCTGGCATCCAACAATTACTTCACGTATGAGAGAGCACTGTGTGCTTCTTAGTTTTCCTAGGCACATTGGTGATTAAACAATCTATTGCTGTAACTATATTGAACTACGACAATCTGACTTGCGGGTACTTCGACTAATCCTTTGAGTATGGGATCCTTGAAGTTGTTATCCGGAGACCTTTCTTCGTACGTCTCAGTTCCGGCTGTGATCACCTGCAGCGTTTAAGTGCAAGTTTGTTGGTGCCTTCTTTCTGACTGTCGGATTGTGGAAGTCAGATAAACGATGTGATTCCCAAACTTCTTTCAGAAACTAGAGGCGTTTTGAGTCACATTAAATAATTTCATTAGCTGAAAATCACCAGTTCATTTGTCCAAATCGGCACATCATAATTTCTGTTTCTACAGATATGTGGAAAATATTTTGTGGATGAAACCGGGGACAACATAATTATCCCTAACCTTCAGCACTGAACATATCGACAACAACAATCCGTCAAAACTAACTTACTCATACAATTCTCCTGTGATATCCAAGTAACCCGAAAAATTAATTTAGAATGTAAACAGATTAAATGAAGTAACCTAGAGAATACGAAAGTCGATAGGTCATAACAGGTAGTAACAACTCATAAGGTGTATTAAACCTCTTTGTTAGAGACGATTGAGCGAACCGAACACCCTACTACACTGCTATTGTTATACTAAGGCAGTGATAAGCACGGACGCTACACTGATATTTTGAAATTACACATTTCCCTTCAACAATGCCATATCTAGTATGCGGTGGCTGTTTGTTCCCAAGTTTCGCAAAATGTGCACAGTTGTGTCCACAACTTTATTTGACATGATGAACAACAATTCCTACAACTCAGTCCGCTGAGTGTGTGAATTAAATCGTTGGTTTATTTAAAAAATTCCCAAGACGTAAACCGGTTAACGGTCGAAAACAAGTATGTCAATAATATTACAGTGTCAGTTTCGTCTGCTGTTCCTATTTAGATTGGTAATAACCTAGCAGGTATCTTTATATCATCGGCGGTCACCTCAGTGATGGACATCTGGACACCTTTGTTTATTTTGTTAACCCGTTAAACATTTATGCCATGCAATTTTGAAGTAAACTGCTCTCCCCCCTTATGTTTGAGCAAGTCAGCTTCGATGCGATGTATAAGTAAATAACACGGCTTTTCCCCTCTCTGACTAATACCACGGTTTTGTTTAATCAATGCGTGTATCCCAGCAGAATATGAAAGCAGACTTTCTAAACCATGTTCACTTGGTCCTATTTGGGTTTCCGCGCCGGTTTTGATAAAATATGCCTATTAAGTTCGTGTCCACCCTGTTAATTTCATTGCTGCATGAAGTACTTTCAAGGAGATTACCATCTGTGACACGATACACACTGAAAAATCCTCGTGGAGATTATGGTAGCGCAAAAAAGCCACCTTGATGTGGCCTCCACTGAACTAATTATGGCTTTGCATTGTAAATATATTTCTGACGATCAAGCACACAGCAGCTCATGTGAGTAACAGCACTTTGCTTGCTTTAAGGTGTAGGTTCAACCTAAGCGCGTTCTACTTGTGTATTATACAGATGTCAAGTACTTTAGGAATGTTTTTCTCTTTTCATCCGATCTGATTTACCATGTTCAGCTAACCAAAATATTTGACGTGTCTACATCAAATATGTCCTGTAAATAGAGCGGTCCAATTGTCCTTTCGTGACAAAGTCCAGGTTCTGATTAGCACTTGCAATAAAGCATTTATCTGAACGATTTAATGTGAACTGGTGGACATAACCAAGTCGTGCACGGTCCACATGGGTTTGTATCTTTTCTTTTTTAAGGACAGAATTGTATTATTGCCTTACCATCAGGCAGAGGGATGAAATCTACCAAAACACTCGGAAATACCAGCCTATACAATGTGCCTGAGGTAATCGGTTCACCTGCTACTAAATCCCTTTGATCAAGTAGAATATTTTAAAATTATGTATTTCGTTAACCCAACACCATTAACAGTGTGACCGTGTTCCGTATTACCGTTAGTTGAGTAACAGTAGCTCATAGACTATAAAACAAAGGCTACATGTAACTGTACGAGTTACAAAGGTACTATAATGGAAAAGCCATAAAAATTTAACAAATGTACGAAGCCCGTAATGGTTAACTTAAAATGTAATCACATGAAGTGGTCAGCTTGATCGGCTGGCTTTTATTATGTTAGTTTCAATAAGATTTATTCTGTAACCGACCAAAATAATGAGGGACAATTATCCTACTTCAAATTACAGGACTTAATCTTTCAGTTTCATAATTAACTGGAACCAATTATGGACACACCGCTTTGGAACTGTCATAATCCGTTGCTGCTTTTCCTGACACGAACGCCTTTAGGGGCAAAAAGAAGATAGAGTCCACCTAAGTGAACCACGCCTAAAAACGAATGTAGAAACCTGTCTTCATCTTTCTTACTTTTCATGCAATTATCGAACAGAGTAGAACATTTGAATCTGAGGGTCAGACAGTCCTATTGTGTGATAGCAAATTGCCTTAGATACTGCCTTCAATATCACCGAACAGGAGGCCATTGGGTGTCAAGCCAGAAACTAATGAAGCTGTCACTTGGAGAATCTAATTAAAGTATTCAACAAAACTAGAAAGAAGCAAAGTATGGAGTAGATGTTCTAAACCTTAACTTCGTCAATATATCCCAACGCAAGAATGTTATGACCTAGGATGACCAGAGTAGTGTCCATGTTTTCACTACCGCAGCTCGCTTAGAGCCATGTAGTCAGAATTCTGACGCATAGATGACATAGTTCACGACCTTTACTCATTCGTCCGCCATGGCAACAATGTGCTCACCATAATCGTGGCTGTATTATCATAGCCGGTTGATTTCTTTACTTTCACAAATGACGGAACATTACATGGCAACAATGTAACTGAATGTCAATGCTCTTCGGTGGTACAGGTGGATTCCTTCGAGAAATCCTGCTTGGGTAGTTAATCGGGTGGATCATTCAGTGGATTCCATATGACAGTTGGTTTGATGTGTAACTAGGTCCAGATGTGAAATTTCCGAGCTTGCGGTGTGGCTTCGTAGCTCCGATTACACAGAATTTGCTGCGTTCGGATATGTTGTTTCTGTAACTGGTTCGATTCCGGCTGAAGTCCAGGATTTTCCCAATTGGATCTCCTCCAAACTAAATGAGGATTTGACTGTGCTTCTGGAATAGTATAAACTGGCAGGTTTGCGTCGATCCAAATGAAATATAAGGACATAAATGTACAACTTCATTTGCCACGATGGTGTGCATAAGCTGGTTCACTGGAAATATTGCTGGCCAAATTACACTTTGGTTAAACGGCTTGATTTGTAGGAGGCTCAGTTAACGTTCATTCTTTGGTCTAAACAAACGTGAACTGTCACACCTCCACGATAACGTAATCATGTATACTGAAATGCATCAACCAAAGTTTCATCCGGATGAGAAACATTTAGACTTATCGTGTTCTGTGTACCTACTTTATCTTTATAAATCATTTGTCAAATGGTTTTCTGTTTGCACATGCAAACATGGAAATTTTGTGCATTCAAAAAAGAAGAAAGACGGGTTGTGAAGTGTGTCCCTAATCTTCACTTAGGAAGATTACCAACTTATTATTAACTAGAAATGTTGAACACATCAGGCGAGGTGTTTATGACCGTTAATACAACGGCAGTGAACCTGGTCGTTTGCCTATGATGGAGTTACATTTTACATATTTTAATGGATACATCAGACCCTCATTAGAAAGTGAGGGGCATGTGACAAAGGTCTTCATAGATTACACTTGGCTGCAGTCCAGTCTTACTAACGGGATGTAAGTTACACACTGATTATCCAAATTATCCTTCCATAGGCGATGCTCCAGAACTGTGCACCAAACGAATAAGATCTCCAGGACGTAACATGACGACTTTCCGATGAGGTCACCACCCAGTTAATCTCTACCTGGGGGTACAATGTAGGAATTTTGGTTTATGAGTGTGCACCATGAAAAATTATGACGACTAACTCTAGCCACAATGGTTTTGAGCGGTGCAAATTTTGCATAGAAATTTGTTCCGTTTTATCTGATGTGATACATTTTGCTATCTATTAATAAAACACTCTTTGTCTAACGGAAAATTCTCGTCAACTCAGAAGTGGCGTTGTTTTCGGTGATTATCTCTCAGTCCTTATCCCGAAAATCTTGAAAAACTCTCAATTGTGTAAGTATTTGTTGTCAAATAACCTCAGGTCTTCCACCCATAACATGCGGTTTCTACGGCAACCTAGAAAACAAGTTAATCGAATGGCGGTTTCAGTCATTCATGTTATGACCTTTTCTTGAACCATTTAATGAAGTTATTAGCAAAAGAAGTTCTCTATGTCTGTTTTTACATAAGTGAAAATGTGAACAAAAAACACAACTGTAAGCATATGTTATCGGTGTCCCACGTTTACGCAGTTTGAATTTTGTGTTTGATGATGTAATCTGATGGAAACCCTCCGCAGGGTTCCGAATTAATTCATGTTCAATCACAAGAAGTTTCTTCTTCCTGTAAAAGGCGCGTTATGACTGTGCTCCGCGTTATCGATTGGGGGTCAGCTAAACGGTGGAACAATCGAAAGGATTATTAACTTTGCGACTTCGAGTTGTGAGATTTGCGATCACTGAAACAGTTAGTAACCTAATGAGAATAGCGAAAGATATTAATAACATTCAAAGAATTTCACTATATTCTCCGAAACTAATTTGACTTCAGGATGTTAATATATACATATAAATTTCTAAGATGTGCAATATCTGTAGAAAGAGTAGCCCGGCGGGGCATTCCATTGTTACATTTTGCCAATCCTCAAAGCGTAATTCGTACAACTGGTCCGTTTCAGATGATCGATTTCCTCTTCAGTATCGATTTTCCAATCCAGTCACTGTTTATCGCAAAAATTAGATGGAGCAAATTAACACTGATGTTCCAAATTTTATCTAGTGGTCTTTTTAATTTATGACAGTCAAGCGCCCAGTGAACCAGAAATATTTTTGTAGATCTGTGGACTGCTTTCAGCACTTTATCAAAATGGGAACAGAAGCTTGTTTTTATAGTCAGGATTGGAAGAATTGCGGTCAGAAACTCCCCTTTTCTGGAAATTAGTCAAACTTGAATGAGGCAGGTAGAATGATGAATGGAAGGTTGTGTGAATAGACCAACCGTTTACAAAGGCCATGCCGTTTTGTTTCATCTTAATTTTCGTACGGAATAAGCCTATTTGTCAGATTTTTTAAGGAAAAATGTTTCTAAAAACAAATGAATGCGGCAATGAACCTACCCTTTAAGTGAATTTTAATATGTTGGTTAAAAATGATGAGGGATGTGTTGGACCACTTAAAATTTTCCGGGAGATGTTTACTTACCATCATCACCTAACCGTGTGTATCTCAACAAGTAATTCTGCAATCTCATGTGCACTTTTGTGGCAGTATGAAAATTTCGAATTAAAACAGACTAAAGGCAGCAGCAGCACTTATTTATCGGGTTTTCGGAAGAAAAATTTGCAATCAGTTAAGGATCAGAATTGTTGGTACTGATCGACTGCGACACGCGACACTGAAATGTCCCGTGCTACGTAACCTCAAAGATGCCATCTGGTGCTAAGTTACAACAGTTACACTTCTAAAATGCAAGGTCCGCTGCTCCAGCAAATTCATGCTTCATCATTATTCGATGGAAGTCAAGCTAACTACATTGGTATCAAGGAGTAGCATGTACGATTTCGCACATCTGAAGATATGGGAATTATGAAGAAGGTGGTAAAGAACGTTCAAAAGTACATGCAGGTGCTCATACAAAAATCAACGCCATACTAAATTTATGAGCAACCGCCGAGTATCCGTTTTAGAGTCGTTATCATGTAAATACAGCCCATACGTTCTCATCTGCTTACTCAACCATTAAAGTGGGGTTGATGACTAACAAACTAAAGCGTTGGAACCCCCCTTTATTTGTAAGGAAATGTTTTATTACTTTCCCTGTCTGACTGCTCTAGTGATGACTGGCTTGTTAAGCACAAGTCACTGCATGAATAACACGTATTTAGTGAGATGAATCCATTTGTGACAAACAAACAGACATTGTGTGTCTATCAAAACCACAGCAGTGTCAGAGTCACAGTTACTTGCTCTTGTGCATACGTTTGTATCTAACGCTCGGTAATTAACAGGCCTTTCATGTATCACTAGTTTTTAATATGCCTTATCACAGCGAACGCTGAATTTGAATGCAAGCAACAGCTAGTCCGTAACAAACATTTCCTGAATGAGGAAGGAACTTTGTAAGCATATTAAGTTCCTCCGTTGCATCTCTCTCTCAATATAGATCATATCGTGTGTATTTTCAACCAACCAGTTCTACGAAGCAGTCTTGTGTGCAATGACCATTTAAATTTATAAGAACGTGAATGTTGTAATTGATGGTCGGTTGTCGGAAGAGCATCAGAAACTGTCAGAATACCTCGCAGTTTTCAAACTCTAGAGATTTTTTTTCAAAGTGGAAGATGTATCCACTTTTTAATAAAATTTCCTGGGGAAAATATTTTACACTTATACAGTGTGTGGTGCGAAAACAACCCATCATGTGCTCCAACTAATCATTTAATTCAAACAGAAGTTTTCTGCAAAACAGTAACAAAAAATATTCATGAACCAATCGTGTGTTGCAGATTTTCCTTCACTTTCAATCATTTTCATCAGTGAATGGGCTATGACTCCACAGAATGTTGGGACTAAATTTAAACATCGCTTATTTAAGTCATGTGTTCTAGCTGATCACTGAGTTAACGTTACCGGAGTGGTTGCTATAAATGTCACCATACAATTAACCTCGAACACTTCAGACCGTTATATCATTAGTGATCATGACAGAACATTAGAAACTCCAGTACATGGTTGGCTGACCGTTACCTATCTTACTCCCATAGATAACAAGAACACACCCATTTGGCAGTGAAGAAAGATTTATATAAGTGTTCCGTACATTATAACATACCCTCAATTTAATTGTTGGTTACTAACGGTCTGAGTGTGAAACAATTTTAGAGTAATTTAAATTCATATCCACCCCCACACAAATGATACATCATTTGGGATAAAAATCACCCTCTGTGTGCAGACCTGTTTCAGTATTTCCCCTAACATGTAACGATAACTGTGCATAGGCTTCTGTATACATGCAAACGAACGCACAAGGCCTCAATGTCCCCTTCGCGCAGTCAGGAGTGTAGCGAAACTAACCCCATTTCTCAACAGCTTATTAAAAGATATAAATATGAAGTTTGTTGATACATTATCAACTGCATAATTTTGCTGTTTAATTTTACTTTTAGCCATAACATCTCACTTTTTTAACCTTTATTATTGCTGAACATGAGATGAATTTTATTCCTGAAAATACACCTTTCCCTCAGTGGAAAATAATTCTTTATCACATATCTGGGTAGTTTCAGCTGTGGTCATGTGTGCTACTTTTGTGAATAAGTTTGACGATCAGTGGAGAAAACAGTAAACAACTAAAATTAAAACATAAATTTCCACTGAATGTTCTAGAAGGCCCGATGAATTCTCATGATATCACTACAACTGTATACAGTTGGTGAAATTAACACAAAAACAAGTGGATAACTGAGACGCCGATCTTTTTTAACCAGCAGTTTAAACGATCGCGTCTGACAGGCAGTCTTCTTGCCGGTTTCAGTAGACCTACCGAGTATAGCCCGTAACTGCGTAACGAGGTTACAGTCTACGTGTTTCTCCCAAAAGTTGGCGTTCGCAAGCAAAAGGGCTCGGCAGAGCTGACGGTCTCTCGATAGATCAATTACGTGACTCCATTCTATAGCCCTGATTACTGACAGGGAATCTGCGGGCGGACTGTATACTTGCCGATGATTGAAGTGTTTGGAATTTTAGCCTCGCCGTTCTGATGTTGCCTAAATTGAGCCTAATAACTTGGTGGTCAATACCCCGTGATTGTAGACTGGAGTGCAAGTCCCAGTCATGACAATATTGTACAATATTGATGTGTTGTAACAGGAATGAAGCTCACGTTTAGTGTTTTTAACACAGAGTTCAGCTGTAAAGTTTACCCGATTGCGAAAGCCGCTACCAAATGTGGGCACTGTTCAATTTTAAACACGATCACAACATGTTTAAGGTAGGTAATGAAATAAAAAATTATTCGGCTGGCATCCACAAGAACAGTTTCAGCGGACGGTACTGTCTGTCTCTCTGATGCTTCTCCAGACAGTGTGATAACTATCTACATGGCAGAGCAGTGAGGCAGTAAAACGTTTATGAATCTGTCCCCATAAATAGTAAAGGTAATGGAACCGCAAATTGAAAATCCGCAGTGTTTCATTTTTTCCGGCTGTAATTGGTGAGTACTAGCATTAACAGCACTCATTCATATACAAGTAGAAAGATGATGTAGTTTACAGATCAGTTTCAATTTCTAAGCTACGGAGGTTAACGGAGTAACCCAAGTTAGCTTCTACCTGGGAAGTTTTAATCAAGAACGATGACCGTCCTGGAAGACATGATGATTCGGCCGATAATTTGTTTGGATAAACTTTACATGTCTTCACTTTACAAAGCCTACCATCTCAGCTAATGCGAACTGGTGGCCGGCTGTTTAATACGTCCATCTGGACACGTTGGCAATATGAAACCTGCATTGCAGTTTTTCTATCGATAGGCTGGCACTTTTATCGGTTCTTAGACTGTGTACATTATACCTGGCATTTCCAGTATTCGTAATGATCTTTGATCACTCAGTAGGTTAGCGGAAACCAGTGCACGTGTGTCTCGTTCGTTTACCTCTTGAACTAACTCCCCTGGATTGCAAGATGCACCTCGCAATTTGTTTCAAATGCAGATGTCCACGAGCAATAGATTTTCTTATTCAACAAAATTATTTCACCTTCCACGGTTGCAAAAGTAAGGAATCTCATTCTGTCAATTCAAACATTTCGGATAAAAGGTTGAGCTCAGGGTCAACGAAAGAAGGACGGGGGTCGGAGGTCTTTAAAAACTCCCAGGTTACGGTGATCTTAGGTCGAAAAACTATAATTATATGTAAGTGAATATGCAGACTATGAAATTTACAATCTAGAAGTAAACGGCCAAGAAAAAATGGCTAAACGACATGATGATGTCTTTTGGCCGTCTGTCATACTTAAGTAACTCTAGATGAATTAAGTGAATTGTGATACCTGACAAGTTTTATTTCCGGAAAGTTACGAACCAGTTGTCAGAAAGCGCATTCTCATTTGTCCATAAATGTTTGTGTAAAAGTGTCATATTTTACCAGCTTACGTTTTTCAAGCTGCCAGGTACGACTCACTTTATATATATCCCAACAATTTTCAGACCGTAATCAGAAGTTGAAACAATACCTTCTGAACAGTCTTGAAATAAAGCACCATGTCTTAAAAAATCTTATCAAATCGATGGAAGGTGCATTAGTTTTTACGACATGAACTTTATCTTAACAGTCAACGCCGGACTTGGTTTATCACATAGATTCCTGAGCCGTCCAAGCATGATGCAAACTTGTGAATACTGTACAGTCGATAATTAAAATGACAATCCCTTGTTCCATGGAAGCCCAACAGTCTATCAGTATGACGGGTGATAGATGAATTTCTTCAATTTTAACGTTATCCTCTTCAGTCCGTTTGAAGAATGAAAACCATGAGCTACTCGTTTGGCGTTGAAGCTCTCAGACGAAATTTTCTGTGAATTGTTTTCCGCTAATTTGAACCCAGGTGGTAAACGTACTTTTCTTAAACGAATTTTTTTCAAGTTGAATCAGTGTATGGGCTTCCGACAGATGGTAACCTTTTATAATACATCCACTCTCCGCAGTACATGTGTGACAACAGCATTTGTCACACGGCTGCTACAAATTAGTAGCTAAATATTTAGTTATATTTATGGCTATTTTACCTTATCCACTGGTTGTATATTTTTATGGTTAGCGCAGCGGGATTATGCTTGCACATCTCAGTCTGCAGCTGGCAAAAATGTTATTGCTGAGGACGATATTCTTTCTAAAATGCAACTTTGTTTATCCGATAAAGCCAAAGAAATTATTCATCTATAGGTAAATGTTCGGGAGAACATTTGCCGGACGTATTGTTTCAGTAGAACCAAAAGTGTTTTCACTATTGATGCAAAGTCAAATGCAATCCTCGCTAATTAGCTTTAATCCTCCACGATGACAGCATCTATACAACTGTGAGTTCCCTGTCTTATGCCAGACATCGAACATTTGGTCAACTGCCGACGTGTCAAACACACATCTCTAGAATCACAACTATTTCCCGTGGTCATCAATATGCGTCATAAACGCGAATCATGTCCGGCTGATCCTATTCCAATAGCAAGTTTAATTCCTACAGTACTAGCCTGTCAGAAACACGATCCTAACGGCTGTTGCATTAGTCTGCACAGAATTATTACCCCGGATTCTGTACTACTGATACTGCAGAATACGATCTTTGAATAACCAAAAGTATACTTCACTCTTTTGTTTGTCCCTTTTAAGTACACGGTTGACCTATACCACTCAAGAGGTTTTATTAAATATGGTAATGTTGCCATTCTAGTATCGGCCCCTCATCGCCGTTGTAACAAGGTTTTTCCAAATGATGACCCTATCTGGTTCCCATCATCTGGTCAGCTAGATGGCCAAACGGTGTGAGGTTTTATTTTCTTGTCATGTTTTCCTTAACAAATACCAAAATATCGCTCAACAACTAAGTGATTTTTGTGAGTTCAGCTTGGAGAGAATTCCTAGTCGAGGCGTCAACGGTTGAAGTTAACAGGCTGTAATTGTGTATCTTCTTGAGATGATCAGGCAACCTGATCATTACTCACACGCGGTTGCCTCATGAAAACGTAACCGAAATTCTAGTCTAGACCATATTAAAAATATGCACTAATGACGAGCTATAATGAGAGCGAAACTCGAGTCTAGTGTTTCTTTTTGGAAAGGGTCGACTGCGCATTCTATGGGAATATGACAGTTGCGATCAATTGTGGGTGATGTTCGATTTATATGAGAAACGGAAACCCCCCACTGCTCATCAGTAAAGCTTAGAATGTTGAACGATGCGTAGAACGTTAGTCGGAGATTGTTATCAGTGCACGAATTAACCACCAGAAAATTAATATGTAACTTAATGAAACTGTTCTCGCCGTTTCCAGTTTTGGCATGAGTCCAATCACTATGGCAAGACGTGCGGACGTCATCAGTGGAGACAGCCGAAAGTGCTCCCATGAACAATGAAAGCCTGGTTTTTCAAAACAGAATTGTTTTCATTGATACTGTATATTTGGCTGGAACACCGACACGAGCAACAACTAGATAGTTATTCGTTAAGCACGTGAGGAGGACAACGTAGTCTTACAGATACCAGAAACGGCTTTGTTGTGTTTAGGACGACAACCCGGCTTATTTTATGTGTCAAAAATCACCACGAGTTTTACGGAACGGATTATTTCTGAAAGCGCGGACGCTTATTACTCAAACTGGTCTCAGGATGCTACACTAGATCTTCTGTGTTACGTTGGTCTGGGCCCCAATGGAGCCATAAAAAATCATTTATGTCAAACCCCTTATGTCTAGTACATTCAACGAAATGGATCGGGAGGATTGCATACACTGGTTTGTTCTTTCACTCACAACGACATTGAGTCTTGCCAGAAAATACAATGAAATAAAGCATCTTAAAGGAAAAAACGTTATTTAAAACACTAAAAAATAGATTTTGTTTTTAGCAACGGCAATTATATTGACATCCTTTCCGTAAACAAGTCACATTTCTGAACCATAGTGCATAACAGAAAATACAAAAATATTATACAACATTCCTTACAGCGACCACAAAACGTCTTTTTGATGCCACAGATGACGCAAACTGGCAAACTTAATTCGTGCGTTTGTTATCCCTGTTGATCTCACCAACAATTCCATAAACCAGGGTGATAGTTACACCCAGGTATGTGGAGGTGTTAACTATCTGAAGTGGGTTTCGTGCACTGAAGAAGGTAGGAGTGGGAAGGCCCTTAGTCGTGAATTTGCACTTTGCACTTTGAAGCGCATTCCACACAAGCCAGTTCTAGCTACATTGTTTGGCATGGTCTGCATGCCTGCGGTTGAGACACCCAGCAAAACAACATCATTCCCCTACTCCATGCTCGTCAACCAAGCGCCAGATAAAAGCGCAACGTCACCCTCACTGGATTTTTCCAGTGCACCTTCCAGAATGTCGTCCACGATACACGAAAGGAACAGGAAGTGAGTAATTGGACACTTCTAGCTAATAGTGTCAGATGCGATAAACGTTCGAGGCGGTTGAGCATAAACTCAGTTTTGGCTCGCATGGTGCACATGCAGTGATTTTAACTGATTCACGCACCACCCTCCCCCAGAGCTACGTTGAGAAGTAGGAAGATACGGAGGAAGTGGTTCGAAGGCAGGAGTTGGTTTCGATGATATCACTACCGTCGGCTAGTTGTGAGAGTGCCGATGGTCCAAAACACGTCGCAAGGTAAAAATTTAACCTAAGCATCCTCAACAAGTTGCAGGAAAATACCCGGTTTAGACATCAGAAGAACATGTGGCGAACAAGCTTGTTTTCTGTGATTCATCATCAGGCTAAATGCAACACATTTATATGGGTCAATCATGTGAGAAAATATACAGTAATGAATCGAACAGATTGTTATCAGTTTTAGAAAGTTCACATCGATTGTACAAATTATTGATGACTGTAAAGATAGCGGTTTTTGATTACGTAATCTGTTCTTGCCGAAAGTGGACGTCTGGCCATGGAAGATTAAGTGTTTTGACGAAACGCTTTTGAATGCGTAATGGAGGGGAGAGCAAGCGGATGGCTATTGCTTCTGCGACTGCCAACAGGCGCTCTTTGACCCGTTTTGGTTGTAATCCATTTGTACAATCGACGTGAACTTTCTAAAACTGATAACAATCCGTTCGATTTATTACTGTATATTTTCTCATATGATTAACCCATATAAATGTGTTGTATTTAGCCTGATGATGAATCACCGAAAACAAGTCTGTTCGCTACACGTTCTTCTGATCCTCAACAAGATCAGAATCATGTGTCACTGTTCTTTGCTGTACTTGTGTACAACCGTGTGTGACTACCTACTAGTGCGATCAGTGTACACGGAAGCACACGGCCAGTCAAAAGATTGTCACAGTGATTAGGCAAGGCTCTCGTTCTCAGCTACCTGTAGTTCGGTGCAATTACTCGCACCTTTCAGTGTTGATCAGGTAAATCAACTTTCGTGGGTGAAAACACTGCTAATTACTCGTTTTTCCCCCGCCTACAAAATTTCTTCTCCACATCGCTCGAATATAAAACATATCTTGTGTCACACTAAGCTCAACAAAGTAACACACGGCATTCAGTATATGGTTTTCCCAAAAACGCGCCACTTTCGTTGTAAAACGACTGGGATTGCCGTAGAATGATTTATCCATCGCCTAATCAGCAGGCACCTTAAAACGTAAAGAATAAGATGAATAATAAAAGCTGCTTCACCGTATATTCCCTCAAAACAAAACAGTAGTGATGTGAAACAGGAGAAATAAACCAAGTCTCCTGTTGACCTCAGTTGTACCTTATTTGTGAACTGGATTACCACCATCGTACAATATGTGGGACTGTTTAAACCACCTTTCAATCGCTTGCTCGTAAAACCACATACTTATTACCCTACATCTAATGCCGTGTGTAGAAATGTTTTATCAGCTGCCAGTCTTTTATCTTCTAAGCCATCGACCTTCTGTGGTCCGCATTCATACTGGGATGGGATTGTAATTAAATGAATGAACTGGTGAAAAGTTCATTGAGCGATTTTTCACAAATGTCATGTGACTGGTCAGTACTGAGAGGTGAATAGTAATAAAAATAGCAAGCTGTGTCTAGCGCTTCTAGTTAGTGTTTGTTCAGTCGGTGTGCATACAACTATAAAACAGCAAGCTTCAAGCGAGAAACCCGAAAGGTTGATGTCTGGAACTAGTCGATTATCGCATGTTGACCGCCCTTATCTATCCCTCATTTTAAACGTTATGTGGAAGCCTGCAATTATCACATGGTACTCCGTGGAAGCCTACTTTAGGCAAACTGTACCAAGCAAGAATACGGGCTGCCGTAGAAATGTTGGATTGGCTAGAACTGCATATAAGGATTCGATCAGTTTAACACAGTTTGAATGGTCTTGGGACCATTTTCCAAGCTTCCATATATTTGCTTTATCATACTTTTCATTCTGAAATTCCGTTTTTCCATATAAACTGATTAACTATTTTGCAGAAACGTTGACTTTCGAGTATTGAATGTTGAAATATCGAATATGTGATAGAACATTTCAGATCGCTTAATCACGACTTAATAGCCAATTCGACTGCTTACTTGAGAAGTTATTAGTAATATTTAAGTGAGCGGTCTGCCGGTAGACGTTTTACAGTTTATATTTTTCGTGACGAGTTTTCACGACATTAAGGTTAGGACAAGCAGACTGTAACCAAAAATTACATGAGTGGTACCTCCAGCATCTACTTTAGTAGGTGCTGCAGTCATAGTCAGTAAACAATGAGGGATAGATGCTTTAGTATAGAAGAAAAAGTAGCTAACCAGAAAATATGAACGCTCACAGCCACTGAGAAGCTGAGAGTATGATTGATAGTATTTAGGTTTTCGATAGTGCACGTAATGAGTTTATTGATCAGGCTTGGACGCTTTTACTACCATGTGAAATTCATATGATGCCCTAATCCTTCAATGGAAGCTTGTACCCTAGTGCCCCAAACCCGTTGTTGGTTACATCACCACATTCAAATTTGTCGCAATTTCTTCTAAAACTAGTAGGTTGGATAGGCTTGTAAAAATTCAGAATATGTCTCGAAAAGGATATGAGGCTACTGACACTCTCGACCTAACAGTTAGGCTTCTTTGTACCGTAGCCAAAAGTTTGATAGGTTTCAAGCAGTACATATCATTGAAAAGGTTTTTAGATTGTTACTGATAAATGGATTGAGAATGACACAACGTTATGAGCAAGTTGTAATAGTCTACGTTCCAACCACCTCGGGTGGCCTTCCCCAGGAGTGTCTTAATCGAAATCACACTAACAAAGAAACAGAGGTCACGTGGGATTTCCCGTGGTTAGGTCATTCTGCGCTGCATCTGAACTGATTGGCCTAATCCTTTGCCTACTAAGTATGAGTGAGACAGATATAGATGAGACGTGTCTGTGTCTTGTGTTGTTTATCCGTCCACGCCACACTGCAGACAGGGGTTTGCTATCATTGCAATTAATGCAGGCGTGTTGTGTGTAAATCGCGAGAGCTTCAGCGCAGCAGCGCTCCGCGTGAGAAGGCAGACCCTTGTGAATCACTCGGGCTTGATCAAAACCTACGTTGTGATTCTCTGACAGTGCATGTAGTGCGATGGCCGAATCCTTTTCTAGCTTCTGAACTTGATATGCGTCCTTAGGAGGAAACCTCGTGTCTCTTGTGTTCGGCAACACATACTTTCAGTTGCCTGCTTGTCTGTCCTAGGTAGGTGGCATTGTGATCACCGCATTTGATTTCGTAAACACAGTTTATCTGGTTACCCATAGAAACTGGATCTTTAGGATGCATCAACAGTCGTTCTAAGGTATTATCTAACCGAAATGTGGTCCATACAGCGTACTCAGACAGGATGGAGCGAATATTTTCAGATGTTTGTTCACGATACGGTATTTGCACAGTAGACTTGAAAGTTCTGGTCGTTTTGGTCTCCTCCTTAGTTGATATGCGTGTAATTGTATTCTCAACAAACGGGTTTGGATATTCATTGGCGGCTAGCATTTCTTTAGTTCGAGAAATTTCTGTTGTTTTGGAGAGTTCAGTAGTGCAAATCTTAGTAGCTGAATTGAGGAGGAATTTGATGACTGTTCTCTTCACGCCGATTGGATGTGACTAGTTGAAGTTGAGATACCGACCAGAATGGGTTGGCTTTCGGTACACAGAAAGCTGGAACCGCTGGTGCTCATAAACTTTCACGTGGCAATCTAGAAAGCTAAGTGAGCGCTCCTCGGTTTCAGCTTCCAGTGTGAATGCAATGCCGTTGCATTCTGAGTTAAGAAACTGTAGGAATTGGTGGCGAGTGTTCCGTTTCATGATTAAGAACGTTTCATCTACATATTGCCGCCAAATTCGTGGGGGGCAGATAAATTCACCCATCGCTTGTGTTTTCAGGTATCCGAGGAGAAGATTGGCTACTGCAGGTGCAACAGGAGAACCCATCGGTTTGCTTGTACAATTTTTTGTTGAATGTGAACAAGGTTGAGTACAGACAAAGTTCAAGACCAGATACACTTTCGGAAGGTGACAAATTAGTACGTGCATCCAGAGAGTCGTCACTTTCTAATAACTCTTTAACAGCATCAATGCTAAGTTACACTGGTACATCACAACTACGAAAATTTACATCGTTACATAATGTCACATGTTCGATTGTGCTTTCTGATTCAGCTAGTATGCTTTCGCTGAATTTTTGAATTAACTTCTGTTATTCATTTCAGGGGTTCAAAGGTTTTATAACGGATGGATCAAGGCATATATTGTTCTAAGGTTATGACAACCATAGGATAAGATGCGTTATACGGTTTGTAAGTTCTGCAAGACGAAAGCTGCTACTTGGAAATGAATATTCCACGAAAAGTGGAAGGAATTTGGTTTGTAAATACCCTTCTGACTTACCATGTCAAATGACTTGTGAAGTATTGGTCTTGTCGGCTTGTAATCCATGTGGCTGTACTTTATTGTAGAATATTTGTTTCTTGCGTATATGAGATTTTTCGTGGCTGATCCTTAAGGAACTAATTATCGGTCGCCTGGTTGACCGACTGACAGATTGATTGATTGACGTTAGAATTAATTTGCTGATCTACTGACTAATTGACAGAATAAATGACTAGATAACATTAATACTTGAAAACAGCCCCAAATTTCTGTTGTTGACGGTACTCAGACAAAATCGTTAGACGTGCTTTGTTCTTGTTTGGACTCATCATCTTTTATTCTCGCCATAACGGAGGTATGGGCCCAGGCTCAGGTTCCCACTAGACAGAAGTGAGTATTAGTCCGACGGTGACTTAATATGATACACGATGGAATTATCACACTGAACACCCTAATCAAATTGAGTTATATTTTTTGCCTCACTTGCGTGAATGCCTCCATATAGTTCGCAATAAAAGTTTTATCAGTTTCAAGTAATAAACAAATGACATGTCTTTGATCAACAAGAAATCTTGGAAATCATCAAATTTGTGAACGATGTTTTGACTACTGTTTAATGATGAGGCGCTAAGTAGGTACAGACGAAACAATGTTCATAGTGGAGGGCAGCGTTCCATTCAGATATACTCTTCGGACACCTCCCCAATAAAAGCACTAAAATCCAGTTTCTCTGACGCGCTAAACTAATTATGACAAAAAATGTATTGGTTTTATTGCCGATAAACAATCTGGATAATCCTGAAAATTGTTAGCTTGGGCTGGACTCAAAAGTGTACCAGGAGCAAAATGTCTTTACACAACGGGTGCTGTACCAACTGACGCAACTGGCCATGCCGGGCTCTTTGAATTGCTACAGTTCAACTCAAATGCCCACATTGTGTCACATGGAATGCACCAGATAATGCGGCGATTGACTGCCCTGCAGGACTTGTCCGACAGTTCAGCCACTCCACTGTTAAACAAGACACTTTTGCTACTAACAAATAGTTTGCTTTATTTTTAGAAAGGACCGGCTGAAAGTTTTAACTTAATGGGAAAATTGTGATCAGCTGTATGTGATACTCAATTTGTGCCAAACTTTTGCTCTATTGCTACCCACTTGGCACCGGTATCGGTTTGACTTCATGTAATGTTATTTGTCATCCAGGAAAGCGGATTTTACGAGAATTGTTCTTTCAGAAGATGGATACAGATGGTATAGACTTCAAAAACACATGGAACAGGAACAGTCATTTGTATGTAACACATGCAGGTGGCAATGGTTATGGTATGTGTGCGAAAACCCAATTAGTACTCGACTGCCTTATTTTATATGATATTGTAATTTTCATCCAGTTATCTTGCTGCCTACCTAAACCTGTCTACTCACGAGTTGTATACTAGGACGCTCCCTATTCATTATAGAAGAAGCCTGTTTTCAAATGCTGCCTAAATCTCTTGGTCTAAACAACCGACCTAATCACATTAGAGACGATGTAAACTTTTGTTGGGCATTTGTTTTCTTTAGTAAAAGTATAAAAACTACTCTACCTAGCATCAAAGAGCCACTTGAAAGATATGAGGGTCCCACAGCACTGATGTTCATGTCGATAGTGTTTGGATTCTCGTTAGTTCCTATGCTTATCGTATGAGTTATAAAACTGAGTAATCCGTTCTCCTGGTTCATGAGAGTGATATATGAGTGGAACGTTCTTATTTATACTGTATGTAACCACTGAAGCAACAGTGTTTATCCAATTCCAGGTCGATGGGAAAAAACTATTCAGCAGGTCTTCTTCGAAATCCAGCAAGGAAAATCTGCAGATCTGAAAAACATTTGCAGGACCAACTGAACTCTGTTTATTGATGTAGTATTCAGTTGGATGTCAACAAAGGTGAACATTAATCAAAGGTTCGTAGACCCTGTGTTCATGCCGTTTAGCGAATTCATCTTTTAAACAGACCAGCATCGGCATTATGATAGTGACGAACGAGAGTGGCTTCTTTTCATTGATAAGCTTCTGAAATGTATAACGATAGTAAAGCTGATCAAATGCCTATTAAACGCAGAACTGTGTAACCTTAACTGAACATTCAACTGGTTGAGCGTTTCTGGGAAAGAGACAAGGTGAGCTAGATGATGTACGGACATCAGAAAAGAGAAATTTCAAATCATAAAATGCAAATAGGTCAACCATGAAGTTGTACCAGATAAAATAATTTAAACGGTCATTTACACACTATGTGTATAACGACCTCCCTGCTGTTATTCGATATTGGTTCGCAATCTGTAAACATAGTAAACGGGTAGTCATCACATTCAGTCAGTTCGCTGTTTACGAGTAAAATCCCATAGTAAAAAACGTCCGAAGTGAAGTGGAAATAAGTTCATTATAGGGGAATATTAATTGCTTTGTCAGGTGAGTCCACTGAAATACTGCTACATGCTCCCATCTCAAATTTCATCAGTGAGACCAAAATCAAAACCGAATACTTACCATTTACAATCTGTCAACTTGGCTCGAAGCTTCAGGTTATGAACGCACGTAGCATAGGGCTTTCGCTATCTCCACCGTCAGCTTTAAACAGCGGATGACTGAAATTAACGTCTGTTGACTCTCGCCATTAACCTCTGAATAATACATAAACTTCAAAATGGCTGTTACACAAAGCAACAGTCAGACATACAGCAGTGAAATAACATCTCATGGTTAGAAAAGCTGATTGGGAACTGTCTGAACCTGGGTATACAGTTGTCAAAAATGACAGCATGAAACCTGACGTTTTCAAGCACTTCATAGTAAAACCGGAGAAAGATAAGATGCGAGTAGTTTAGAAGTGGCATTTACAAACTTGCCACAGAAAGTAACACCTAGATGTTTTTGCAACAGACCGGTTAGAGTCTATTGATCGCAATGTAATAGTGAGTTTCAAATTGTCTGTTTGACGTACGTAAAGGGTTCTGTATCCGAGATTATTCGGTATACGTGCAACTCACCCTCTCTCTCTCTCTGGTGCCACCATGTCTGAACCTATTGGAATGGAAGCAGTAAAGTGTGACCACCAGGACATACTTCACTTCATGGAAATAACCTGAGACCTACAACAGAACGCCTAAAAGCTAATCTAATCTGCGTCACCCTCTTAACAGCAGACCACCTACGTGATTAACTTGGATGGGGCAGTAGAACAACAGAGGATAGAGTTACTGACGCCTCACACATTTGATATTCAGTTTTTATTTAACGATCAGATACTCTCCCGAAGAGATAAAACGAAAGCTGATAGAGCATTAATTTATGTTTAAGAAACATTTTCCTGAGCAAACTGGGAAGAACTTGAATCTTAGTGGCTGTTAAGTTGCTTGTATTTAGTAGACATTTCGCATTTGAAAATTCTTGCGCTATAATTTAAGATGTCTATGTGAAAGAGTACAACGCAGTTATCTAGACCCATAAAGACATTGTCTTCATTCACTATCGACGAATACAACCGGACGGATTTCTGGTAACCTGAAAGTCTGTGGCAAAATCATGTAAAAATTTCAATCTTTGCAGGTACATATTCAGGGGATGTTTCTCATTCAGTGGGTGTAGTACCGTCTTCGTTTAAGTAGGAAATGTGAAAAGTTAAACTATTCATGGTCGCTGCTTTTGTGTTTCGCAACGAAAAACATTGTCGAAGAAGTTTAGATAGCTACCTCTCACGGTTCGCACCCAGATATTTCACGTGTTCGTAATATACTGCCCGTAGTTTGGTAGGTAGGTGACGTCACCGGAGAGGTATCTGATTGATAGGTATTCTCTACAGATCGTCTGCTGCACACAAGAAATTCGACACAACCCTGTAAACACTGCAGGGAAGTTATTTTTTGATCACACTGTAGGCCTGAAAATGAGAGGCAATACTCCCCAGTAATTATATTACATGAATCATTTAGTTAATGATGCAAAATCCACATTTACTTGAGAATGTTTCCAAGCGGTACCGGGAGCTAGAATGTTTATGTGTCCTTGCTCAAGCTAACTGTTAGATTGGTCAAAAACTATCTTGTCTTGATAGAATTTTCACCAACAGGGAGGATGCAATCAGCAATCAAAGGCTCACATGATCACCTTTGCTGCTGTGCCATTTTCGTATCCACTTATAACGCTTAACCGATGAGGCGATCTCTCACAATGAAGTGTGTGCGACGGACTGATGCCAATGGAATGAAAGTTTAACGGCTAACAGTTCGAACGACGATAGTATATCAACCCTTTTGGCCATCAGTGGTTGGCGACAAGAATGGGAGCATTGGTTAATTAGAGAACAATAATAAACATATTATGCTTAACGACTTCAGTTGCAGTTACCCTACAATCTGTAAGCATGCTCACTGTATAAGAAGAACGGTTACACTAGCAAAATCACGGTTGGACAAGTTAACAAAGAGTAAGGTAAGCGAGAGAAATCCAGAGAACTCCAGAGGTTGGAAAAATTATCACTGAACCGTGCGAACATTCTCCGATTAGCTAGCAATTATTCGCTCAGTTGAAAGACCATAATTATAGGGCCACATTTGTAAAATCTTAGCATTAATTTTGTCTCTGTCACCGACTCGCAAATTCATAACCGATATTGTGAACAGAAAACAAAATAGAGGTTCACTCATAAAACCTTTCGAAAATACTTCCCGCGAAAATTTTCACGAAACACTCGTTTGTTTGGGTTCCAAGATCCTAGTGTGCCATTTGCGAAAAAACTCGCAAATACGTAGGGTTTCAGCAGGATGACAAATAAAATAATCGATTACTCTGGCGACATTAGATGTAAGCATTTAAGAAAACGTTATTTACCGAATTATCAACATTTTCTGAAGACGTTCACGGAAAATTTTTCTGTCACATGTGAATTTACTTGATTCATATAACGTACTACCAGTTATCCGAATAAGAATTGGCTACAAAGTGCACAACACTTTAATTCCGTTCTCTTCCCTAGTTGGGTTTGTAGCAGGAAACCAAAAGTTCTCAATTAAAACTTTCGAGCAAATTTAGTTGATTCTTTGTTCGGATAACGTTTTATCAGGTGCTTACCTCTATACTAACTATCTACCTGAAATTTATTTTACTGACAATAAAATTAAATGCATTTTTCATTGCACAATAACAAAGTAAATTCAGCATTGTTGAAAGGTATTACAACTGTCGAAAATGCCCTGAATATGGTGTTTAGTGACCAAGTTTATGAATTTAAATGTGAAGAGGTAATCAGCAGTTTTCACAAAAATATTACGAATAGCCCAAAAAAGTGATTCTAGGGGCAGCGTGTTAAAACAAGGAGTACACACTCTACATCAACATAATTTTAAATAGTTTTCATGAATAATGGGAGGAATACTTTACTTCATCACTGAGGCTTATCTGAAATACTTAGTTATAACCTTAAGCATAAGAAACTTCGTGACAACTTAGCTAACAGATGTTTCTCGTTTACCCCTTTAATGATTCCCCTGCAAAATTCGTGTATAAATGTGATGTATTTAGCCTGAGGATGAATAACTGAAAACGAGCTTGTTCGCTACACAGTACTCTTCATGATTACGCTAGAGATTTTTACTAGATGTTTCATTTTCAAAGTGCTAACTAAAGTAGGAGCTTTATTTCAGATTACAGAACTGAGTATTTGGAATGCACGGGTTTTTCAGTCCAACAACTTGGTACCATAGAAGCGAGGTCAAAATCCCAAATTATGGGACCAGAGAAACAGTGAAAATAGGTACGTTTAACAGTGTATATACCGAGGTGAACATCCTACAAAAATGTTTATGAAGAAAAAACGGTTATCCCGCGGACGTCATTCGGAAAACAATGCACCAGTCGGAAGTCCATAGCGCCTTATATACTTGAGTAATGAGACCCACCCTCAGATTTAGAAAAATACCCAACAGCTGAAACACTTACACGGCAGTTCCTTTAAGCAAGAGTTTTACGCTACCTCGCAATCAAACTTTTCATCGACCGTCAGTCCCACAACATATTTCAAACACAGTCATGTTTTACTACTGTTTTCTCTCGGGGAGCGCACTACGAATAGGTTGTCGAAGGTTTGACTGCGCACATGACCTTCAGTCTGCGTTCCCTGACTTGATCCCGATCGTAACTGGCTTAACCTAATAATTCCCTCAGTAAGGACCATTCGGTTCGGATGATCTACGTATGACCTGAGAGTCGATTAATGTTGTTGTAAATGTGGTTGTAAATGTTGGCTCTCATTATCGTTCGCCTGTGTAACCTTGGTACTTACGTTCAACAGACGCTATGGCAGACATTCATAACCAACCGAACACAGACTCACAATAATATTACTTAACTGCCACAAATCACCGTAGTGACCATGGTGTTTTCTCACTTAATTAGCTTGCTGACCAACCGGTGAAACCAATTTCCGCGAGTTTTCGTGAACTTTCGTTCCCTCGGTTTTTATTCAAGATGTTCGAACACTCCCACTTTGTTTGTCGGTCGACAGCGGTTAGTTATTTTTGTTGTCTTCCAAACATGGTCCGCTATTAATCATGAATTTTGTCCTTTGAACACACCGCATCCAAGCTGCAGATAAAAAACTGGTCTTCTTTGAAATGCTCGAAAAACGTGAGTCATCGCTTTCGGTTAGCTACTTATGTGACTCATCTGAAACGTTTTCCTTTCTCACACACCGACACGAAACTAGGGAGGAATATACCCTCTTCTTGTACTGTTCGAGGCAGTTGACACTGCTTGTGGACATTCGCGTGTTGTGTTTAATAGGTGTCGAAATTACTGAATCAACGCCCAGTTCGGCTTTTACAGTTATCACAGAAACAAGTGACGAAAGGCTTGTAGAGGATTATTTCATTTTTTCAAAAAACCTGCAGTTAGCTGCACATCCGCGGCTGATGTTAACGAGAAACTGTTCCCTTAACAACGTGAACTAAATGTAATCGTTATAGCTGGTCTCTTGCTATCAGACTTGATAGACACAAACCAACCTGGGTCACCGTTATAGACCATTAAACGTAATTACAGTTTATGTGATAGTAATGAAGACAATTATAGCAGTGCGCGCTTTCATCCACACACGCTTTCATTCACACTGCGGAGAGGACTTTCAAAGTTGAACTGCTAGAAAAATGTTTCACAATAGTCAATAAGTCAAAAGGAAACGAATGCAACTGAACAATTCTACTCAAAGGGAGTTGAAACAGTAACAAAAATTATAAATAAAATATAACACGATCAGCACACAATCGGAAATTAAGAAAATAAAACTGAGTTGGTTATTCTTCGTACTCAAACATAGTAGAATTATTTTGTATTTATTCACTCGCGGGTACATTGAGCATATGAAGACTGACAGAAGAACTGTTTCTGAACAAACTTACTAAACACAGTTTGGAGTTGAACATTTGATATCAAGCGGAAAGAAGTGTCAGTTATCAGACAACTCGAATACTAGCCGACGGCTGTGCACAACGCGCAACAAACTGATGACAGCTACCGAAGTATTATCAGTAGATATGCATATTTCATCCTGTGGTGGCTGCTTAGATGGTCACAACGTTCTAGAAGATGAGAAGATGTGCTACCAAGCTGAATGACACCACACAGAATCTGGATGTACCATGTTTACATTTATTTAGATATTCCATCTGATGTCCCAAAGTCACAAAACAGCGTATGAAGGTAGATCACCTGACACTATACAAATCGTGGGGAGGTATTCATTAATATACAGGTACACGCAAAATATCCCACCTCTACGGAACTTGCTAAGCACAAATTTTAACCGCACCTCAAAACCGAGGCCAACCTTGTTCAGTTCCATCAGGGGGAAACAGCTGAACAGAATGCGAAAAAGTAGTTGAGAGAACCGTGAGTTAATGCACTTTCACTACTATCATAACCAGCAAACGGAGAAGGCTTTTGCGTTGGAGAGGTTGGAGTCATAACGAATTCATTCGAATCATTTAAGATCATGTGCTTGTGTAATCGTTCCGATGATAGGCCTATTTCACGACAAATTCCTTTTGTACAGAAAGCAATGGGTAGCCACTAACCGCCCCGATAGACGCCTGAAATACGGTTTCACATGAGATCACACTGTTGGAACGGCACTTAAAACCATCTATAATGATGACCCGTCAGCAGCAGCCTAGTAACGTATGGGTTCAGTTCACGTCTGTTTTAATGTGGTACACTTTCCATGTGCGGTATTGACTTAATCTGATAATTCAGAGCACGCTGGCGGATTCAGAGCAAGGCTTTCATCATATGTTCTTTGCAGCTATTTGTGAATGTATATGCGCAGTAAAACGTACACTGCTGTATAGTCGCCACTGTCCCAGGAACACTAAGCAAAGATCAAGCTGATAATATAAGACGAAGTTTCGCGACTTCGAATGCCACCTTTATATCTGTATTGGCTCTTTCAAACATAACTTATATTAGATAAACGCTTTGGAATGATGAATCTGGACTATTCGGCTGCTTGAGCAATGCGACGGTGGGTAGTGAGTCTGAGATTTAGCTACGTCACCTGACGAAGTTGTATTTTTCATTCAGAAACGAATTTGAAGGTCCTAAATTGCATACTTTGTAAGTAAAATAAAAAAATGTTTACCAGTGATTTTTCAATGTATGTAGCAGAAAGTTTTAAAAGACAAACATTTGTTTGTCACGCTGCCTTCCCGATAACTCCCAGCAAAATCAGAGCCAAAATTAATTTGAGAACAAGCAATACACGACAATACGGCAACTCGAAAAAGACGACCCACATAAGGTAAAAGTGGGCTGGCCCAAGGAATCTAGATGTCACAGCTCTAGAGAAAAACGAACGCCCCATAGCATGAGTGAGTTGACTGAGGGTATTTTGCAGCGTGCTGATGATCGATTGAGGTAAGACATCAGTATCATAGATGTGTTGTTCTAACAGACGACCACTATTCCACAGTGAAAGTTCAATTAGGTGACTAATGGTCTAACGCGATTGCCTTTTCGTACGGCCAAAAAACATGCAGTCAGTTGGTCGGTCTGTTACTAGCATACGTCTATTCGAAGGGAGTAACCCTCATCAGGTCTGAATACTTGACAGAACAAAGTGGTGTTTCATCAGGATTCGCTCACATACCTATCGACAGGCTCGGTCCACTAGAAGGGAGTGATGTTGGAAAGAGTTATCAAAAATCCCACGAACGTAATGAAATAGGAAGCGGTCAACATATTACTTATGTTAAGATGAAAGGCTTTGCTGCTGAAAAGAATGCTCACTACTCGTAACATCCGTTATCTTATTACATGGACGGCACTGTTGACGGCGACGTTTGACTATGTTCCACAACTTCTAATACGATAGTTATATCGTCTCTGGAATAACACTATTTCGTCAAACTGTAAAACTGTAGAGTGAAACCTTTACAGCAGCCTACAGATAAAAACAGCGGACCAAGATGATACATAAAATTTTGGTTGAAAATTTCATCTCTAATGTAACTGAAATCAGCATTATAAATGCAACTAATTTGAGGTCACATGGCAACACTGAGTAAACGAGGGAGTTGTAATGGGAGACAAACTTGGTCGTGTTTTTCAGATAACGTAGACTTAGTGGACTGTTATGACAGAACATACCACCAATTCGACTGCACATATGCCAACAATTTGCAATTGGATTATGTGAACCAAAACTTACCATATGAGCTGCGTGCAAATCAACACTTTAAGTTGAACAGGCCACAGTCAAACATGCGTTTTACACTTGCAGAGGTCGAGGTTAGAAAAAAAGTCGAAACATGCGTTAGTTTGTGCCTGCTCCCCGTACAGAACCAACTCAAAATAACCGGAAGCGAGGATTGCGGTTGAGACTGACTTTTCACTTTCCATATGCATTAGTTAGAGAATATGACAGTCATAAAAATTTTCTGTTCGTGCGCAACATTCAATAATTGCAGTCGTACGAAAATACAAGGGGTCGTCAGCATCAACTGCGTGAAATTTTGGAGATCCACCAATTTTCAAGAGTGCAAAACAGCGGGATCCCATTTTTCTGGAAAAATATGCAACCGGTTTTGGATACACGGTCTGAAGTTTATCTGCGTATATAGGTTTTGAAGGTTATGTCTTTGAAACATGTTTGAAGCTTCCAATCAGTCTGTCACATGATACATCTAGGAAAAAATAATCCTTCACTAATGACTTCACGGTCTACGACAAAAAGTTCACCAACTTAATGGGTTTTTTTAAAATCACATAGAGCCTCATCCCTAAATAGTTGCTCTACAGGAACCGCTTTCTAATGTTCATAAGCTAATAGTTGAACGTTGCTCCGTTTGCGTTCCTGACAGTTTCTGATCTTAGTTATGAGATAAAACGTCGGGATCTCCTATCCATTATCGTACAGTATGTATTCAGATAGTATGCATTTTCAATGTTGTCGTTGTCATAAACAGTGCAGTCTGAAGAGTCACGAACCTATTGACTGAGACTACCATCTGGTAGTCAAGAGGAGTACAGCAACCTTTATGGCTTCATCTGATGTCTAAAAGTCTGCTTCTCGGCATCTCGGTCATTTTACTAAGCGCAATCGTCAGGGTTGATAGCTCCATGTGACAGACACCTTTTGACACGGTTAGTTTGAATTACACCTGTTAACTCTAGCAGTTTCCTGGACGGTACTTCTAGACATAGATAAATCAACCATCAGGTTGTGCAACAGATACTGTAAAAGGTGGTCCGCTTTGAAAACTCTATACTCCGGTACCCTCGAGTACTGCGAGCTCACGAAGAGTGAAGGTCAAACCTGTAATCATCAGTTCAGACTTCTATGACTAAATGCTGCAAAGGCAAAGTGCAGCATCGTATGGCTCGGAAGAGTCACACTTGTTTTTCCGCCAACAGTGATCCCATGACACGGGCTCCCAACAGGGGCTTTTCCAATCATAGTTTGGTTTGGTATTGGAAAAAAGTGAAAATATTGTCAGTTGCTTAACTTGGTTGCATTGTAAGTTGAGAAGTACGCACAACTGATCGCAGATTTTGGATTTCTACAGATTTCACAGCCATCCAATTTCAAAACGGTGCATTGTACTCGAGTTTCGCTCGTCAATAGTGCAAATCTTTGCCACGACAGGGAGTAAAACTCCTACCACGCTTTCATGAAGCAACCGTTTTGCCCACTGCACCACTGACAATACACTAGTCACTACCGAATCGTCATATAAGTTTCGACCACATTTGTTTGTGCGTAACTTTTAGATTGTCCGAGTTCCTGGAGAAGAAACAAAGTAACAGTCATGATAACAACGAAGTAGAGAACAAGACTTGTTTTCTGTGTTTGATCATCAGGCTGACTACAACACAATAAATATAAAAACAGTAACTGGGGTGAGTAAGAGAAACGGTCAATAGAGGATATGGACAGCGTGTGGTATCAGTTACGCAATCACTGTTCCAATTCGTGGGCTTGACTGATTGTGGGCCAGGGTAGATTAAGTGTCCGCACGAACTTCTTCTGAGCACAGAGGTCAGGGTTGCGCAATCGGATACTAATGTCCTCGGCAACGGTCAATAGTCGGAATCTCATCATCTTTCATCGATTCCTTGGCACTCGGTAAACAATCTGAAAAGCGTCTTTCTTACTGACAGAATGATTAGACTCGTCAG
>LUCH01000024.1:0-14827 GCA_013368495.1 Paragonimus heterotremus | reverse complement strand
AGCCTGATGATCAAACACAGAAAACAAGTCTTGTTCTCTACTTTGTCGTTATCATGACTTCATTGGGTGTTTTCGAGGGCAAAGTAACAGTCCCGATCACTTCAATCGAGTACCCCACGATTAGGACTTCTATCCAAATTGAAATTACAGAGGTTGATAAATACGTTGATCTATATCGGATTGTTGTTAAGCAATGGGGATTTGGTTGGTAGTGTTCTTCCAATGTGACACAAATTCACACCATCGACGAGATGTGGGTTGGTTTGTGCATACCCCCTAACAGATCTCCCTGCGCTTCAACAGTTTACTATTGTACGTAAAGAGTTGAATAGTCGTTCCAATAAGTGATTGAAAGTAACATGATAAAAAATGAACTCCTGTTATTTCTTGTTTTGAATAAAATAATCTAATACATTTTTTGGGAGCTTGTGAATTAATGAAAGTCTTAACCAGTAGAAGTGCAAAGTCCGTGTGGCATTTTGAACTGTTCTGTAAACCACGTGTAATAGATGATCGGCGTAATCATTTTGCAGTTGGTAATGGCTCAATCCAATGACATAGAAATAACTGCACGATTCTACAGTAATTCTATTTGTGACATTCGTGCCTAGTAATAGCTAATCAGCTCTCTAATGTTATCCATATTGCACTTCATGCACTGGCCAAAAGTCGGTCACAGCTGATAAACAAGCACACATACGTCCTCAGTCCTGATTTTTTGGCAACAATGCTTGAAGTGTCCCCGCAGAGAACGCTTTAAAGTTCAACAATTGTCTGTACAGTGCTAGCCGAAAGGCACACCTGTTCATTCTTATAGTTTTGTCAGATAATTTGCCATTCTTGACGATTTCAGGGGCATTACACCGAAAGTCTGTAAATACTCAGCACCACTTTTAAACTGATTAATACTTAAGCTTTTCCAAAGACCATCACAAATTCAAAGTGCTTCTGAGAATTGCTTAAACGTTTTCACCCTATTCAAAGTGTCACCATATGTGACTGCCATTAGAACTGTATTGAAATAAGAATATTTTTCCAAATCTAAAACGGTGCATGCACTTTATTTATAGTTCAGCACTACAACTAACTCAATTCATCTGCAGTGTAACACCCGTGTGTAATTTTGTCGACCGGTCGTTTATGTCAAGATAATGCATTCCTGACTGTATAAGTTATGAATTACTGACTTTACTGCCGATGTTATCTCCGTCCCAGTGAAGTTCTTTTTCTCTTGCTACTTCCGTAACATCATCAAAGTCAAACGTAGGGAAACAAGGTTGTCGGTTGATGTTTACTTGAGGACTTGAAGACAAAAGACTTGGCTGGTTTCTCATCTCCCTCCTCATACTGGTGTTGACTGTTTGTCCTTGAGTTTTAGAAAATATGCTTCTCGACAATGAAGTGGTGAAAAACAGTTTTTGATTTGCTTATTACTCAATGGCGTTTTTGAAATGTTTAACAAAACTCATAAATGGGAAACACTTTGAAAACTATTAACTGTCTATAGTGTTAAGGTTAGTCAGTTGGAAAGAAAATTAAAATTCCTCTATGCGTGTATATAGAACCGGCCTCTGCAATTCGATGTCATATCCTCAGTAAATTAAATACTTATTTTTACTTGAAAAGACAAGCTAGTAGTGGTATATTGCACGATCTCTGTTCGAACTGATTTCGCTGCATCTTATCAAGTACATACTGCAGAAATGAAAATTACAACATATGCATGAAAATATGACTTACGGAGAGCGTTCGTTTCAGGTATAAGGAATAGAAGAAATTAACTAGCACTACCAAGGTAGTGCTAATTTAATAAACAGTTCCTTTTGCACACACAATGGCGGCTTCAGACGTTTAATAGCAATTGCCTCGGCAAAGTAAAGCAAACGTTTATTCCGGTGCGTGAAAATGACTGAGAATGCCAATGGATTGCCAGTCTCGTGATTTGTCTCGAGCACATGACGCGCAATGGACGAAGCCGGTGCCTTGTGTGAATGACCTTTGGCCTCATTCGCACAGATTCCAACGGGTTGGCTGGCGCGGTTGCACACCCATTTGGGCAAATGCTCTGCCATTCTGACTTGCAGCTGGAACTAAGAGAAATTTTGAGCTTCATCTTAAACAGATGTGTTGTTTTGCTTTCAATTTTGCTAATTCGTTTGTGTAAGACGAGCTGTTACGTTTATATTTACGTAAGTCTGCGCGTCGAACTACCACCAGTGTGATCACAGATATGACTGGCAAATTCTGTAAACAAAACTAGGTGCATTTTTGTTACAAGACAATAAAACACTAAGCCAGCCTTCGAACTTCTATTTGTCCTACCTGATCACTAAACCGGAAAGAAATTATACTACTTCTGGGTCAGTAGACGATTACCTAGTTAGATTAACCAGACAAGAGTTGATATAAATCGCATTAGCCAACTAGTCAAAATAAGCCTTAAACAGGTTAACAACTATAAGTGACAATATTATTCTTTACGACCGATTTATTATCACCCTGGAATGTAGAGAACTTTTGTTCTTGTACGTCTACAACTTGTTATTCCGTCGTTCATGTTCGAAAAGTTGGTTGATAGTGTGAAATTAACCGCTTTTTATTTAGTTTTCTCCATGAAGCAGGACAGCAATGAATATCGTGTTCGTGATTGAAGGAATTTGCTCTGCTAAAATTGCGATGAAAGTCCAGGACAGTTTGTAGGCTGGACATTATATATCTATTCAACGCACGTCTAATATTGTTGACGTTGGGTGACCAAGATTGCAAGTGGTCATCAATCTGTAAGTTCTGTAAGCTGGGAAACATCAAATCAATTTTTGAGCTTTTATCTTCATAAACAAAGAAATTACCATAAACTCCGGCATGATCAAATCGTTAACAGATAGCATAGCTTTCGTTTGCAGAAATTTAATAATTCATTTGATTCAGCCGGTGAGAATATGTGACTGAAGTGATGTTCTCCGGATTAATATTTCGTGCATCATTACCACTTAAGCGGAAGTCCACAAACTGTAAGTCAAGGTTTAAATGATTAGAATTACGAAGGAACATGGGAAATGAAACAAACATGATAACCAGGAGTGTAGAGATAAATACGTGCTCAGAATAACCTTTTTGAACCCATAAAGAGAAGCTGTGATTTCCGTCAGTCATAGCTTCGGCAAACTAAAGGACGACTGTTCGATTGCTCGATTGCCGTCTGTCGGGTTCTCATTTTTATCTCATTTGACTCGGACTTTGCAGGCATGTGTGCGTTATGTTTTGACGTTATAGTTAGCAACCACGCTTTCGTTGTGCAGCATCTGCTAGCCCTGACTTCAATACATTTTAATTTTGCTCAATTGTTGATAAAAAATTTTGAAGTTAAACGTGATTTTTTTCGATTTGAGGATATAGGCTGAGTCGTTCAATTTTTTGTGAGACAGCAAACTTTGATCTTTAAAACCGAAACAAAATGTATGATGCTGTTTTGCCTCTGTGGTCATCTTGACGGACACAATTCAAAAACGGATTATCATTTACGCGTTAATCCTTTTACTTGTTTGATTGTGATCACAGTTTTATAAATCTGCGAATCCGGTAAGTTGTATACTTATGCGCAATTAGAAGCCACATAACATTCTCCTAGAACACGGCACGTGATCCACATCCTCCCACAGTTCTGCTCAAGATAGTATAGCAAAAGCCCACTGATCTGTAAAGTTTCGTTAACACTGGTTTCCAAGCAGATTCTAAGGGCCCTTCCTCCCCTTTGAGCAAACTTTGACTTAATGGATTAATAATCCAAAGAATCAAGCTAACCGGTGGTCGAAGTGTGTAGATTCTAGATAGCCCATTCAAACTAGAGACAGCGGTTGTAGTCAATCTTGTTTTTCTAAACACCATAGTGTCCACGTTGTTTTGGCAGTCTAAGGTTAGTAGCTACGTCTTCTCCAGTGAACTTGGTTTAGTCTGAATATCACTCCTCCGCAGACGTTTGTAGCTGTCCCTCCAGACGAACAGTTGTCATGACTACAGTTAGTTCACTCGTGTTCAGTTTGTTCCCATCACAACAAGTTATGTTCCAGTGGCTTGCAACAACTGGTCTCTTTTAGTCCAACATCACTGGACGAAGTTAACGAAGTATAATGAAATGTAAACATTTTGGAGACAATGTTGTAGATATCAGATAGTTTGGCCATACAGGTTACGAGTGGTTTCGTGCACATTTTGCGATAATCATGAAATGGACACTGAAATTAGTACAGTGAGGTGAGTGTGGGATATAATTGAGAAGTTCTGATGAACTAAATAACATAACTTTCGAATCCTTCATAAACTCAGTGCAGACCTCTTCACCGCACCATGCCAGCCTCAATCCAAGATATAACCTTGAGGCTTTATCGACTTAAACAGGAGCTAACTTGCTCACAAATATCAACTGTCCAGTAGCGTAATTTGTGTGAGCTTGTTCAGTTCAACCGTTCCCTAGTCTTCCAATTCGAACCACTTCGCGACGATTTTTAGTTCAAAATTAGCAACAGTGTTCTGGCTTAGCATAACCAGGTGATTCTTTGGATGTTTTATAATCATACCTTTTTAGAAGTTTATACATCACTCTCCAAGACATCTGAGTGCTATGACAATATTCTGACGTTCCTTCATGTAGTTCGTGTATTATTTCGTTCCAAACCCAAGTCTATAACACCTGCCTTACTGATGTAGTCTACCAGGCCTTTCGCATTTATTCAAAAGGATTCATTCCGATGAATCTTTATGTTCACCCAGTAACCGTCAGTGATAACGCCAGACCAATGTCAGTCTTGTCGTTTAGTGAGTATTTTGATAGATTTCTTTGGAACAATAGGCCATTTGCATCCACTATTCGCTTTCAACTAAGCATACAACATCAATGATGTTCTGCTTCATTTGCGGGAAATTCAAGCTGATACACAGTCAAATTTCTCACAATGCGGTTTTTTGAACAGACTTGAACAAACTCTTAACAATCTTATCATTGACATAAGGGACGCCTGAAACGCTAAGTGATGAAGGGCTGTCGGTCAACATGACGTTGTTGATATATATATTTCATTGTTTGCTTTGTCTGCACTTCTTTCGATCCCGATCACCTGAGGGGAATATAAGTTCGTTATTCTTGATTGTCGCTTCAACGAATACACGGTGGAAGACAGTAATCACTAAAACCTCGTATCCATAAGTGCGCCATTCGCTGTACACTAAGAGCCTTTCCACTGCCTCACGGTAAGTGTTTCCAGAGGTATCTCTCGTTGACTGACTTACTCTGAGAGGGTTATTTTACATCCACCCGAGGTTCCAAAGGCAGCAAAGGCGAAATGATTCGTCAAAACGACAGGAGGATAAGTTAAAAGACGCAAGCAGTTTCTGTCTTCGTCAGAACGAAAGAGAAACATGCTAAAGAAGGTTGCCAATTCGTTCAATCTCTTCAACCCTTTACCTAGGACGTTCAATTCAAACCACTTAAATATAATGCGTTTGACGTACATCTGAACGGATAAAATGTTATGGTGGCTACCTAGCAAGAGATAAAGTCTGAGTCAATACTTCTTGCACACTCAAACATGCTCGTCGATTTTTGAGCAATGATGGCGAAAATGTTCGGTTGAGTTGGATAATAGTGAAGTGGATAAATTGATCGGGTTCTCTAGGTGGTTAATTACCTGGATTAGCTCCGTGATCGAGAACAGCGAACTCCGTTGTCTTCCACCAACCGCGCTGACGCTTTGTCCATCCAGTAGATCAACTGTTCAGGAATATGTTGTGATGTACGGTGATGCAGACCGCATGTTGTCCAATAGTTCAATCACAGTTGCACCGAAAATTATATATGCAAAGTGACAGGTTGTGTAAAAACCTGCTGGCAAAACATATCCGAAGCGTGACGCTAGTTCTACATTGCCTCGGAGAACACCAATTCCCTGAGTGTGTGATTGTTTACGGAAGTCGTCATGAGGTGATGGAGTAAGTCGCGCCAACTGTTGCGTTGAAACGTTTCACAACCGTAAATGTTAGGTTGCTTGTCTGGAGCTAAGATGTCTACCCACGTTACGTAAGAGTTCGCACTAGCCAAGAAGAAGTGTGTTGCGCATTTATGACCCTTTCCGACTGTGTACACCTCACGACAACTACAAGCGAACTGGCAATTGACATGAAAGTCAGAGTTTTCTCAGGAAGAGCAAACAGCAGACTGTACGTCTGCGGGCTGGAGGTGGAAATCACAATTCCATGATATGGGTAGATGATAACAAAATTCACCTTTTTCTTGTAGCTTACACACCGTTGACTTCAGTGAAGCAAAGATTGGTGAAAACTGGATATTTTCGCAGTGCTTTTGGTTGAGAGTTGTTCAACCGCTGCTTATATTGAATTTCAGAAAAAATTGCTAGTCTAGCACCTGATGACGTTGACTCCGCTGCGTGGGAGTTCAGGTCAACTAAGTCGGCCGAATTAACTGTGTTGAATAAATTGATTCCACGATGTGCCAGGAGTCAGCAAGCATAAAATCTCTCATGGGCAACCTGTGCTCAATCTTCTATTTCCATACAGTACCAAGTTAAATCAACAATACAAAACTGGCTGTCAACTACACATTTTCCGCACCATTTCGAAAGCACCAATCAACTATCTTACCAGAAGAAAATTACCGGCAAACTCCAAAAGCATTAGAAATCAAATCAGTGGTGGATGCACCGCTTAACTTAAGCTCTTGAAAAAACTAACAGCGTCCTTTTATGCTTCTTTTTTCCTCTATTTGTTGTTATTCTTGCTACAGTCCCCAGGTGACCTACACGCCAAGAACGTGGGGCCAAAATATGTCCCTTTCCCGCATAAATCTCAGGTCAGGCTAACGTCTAACGACAGACCATTGAACATACGTATACTCGAGGGAAAAACTGATTTGACACATAATTCAGTTATACAAGGGCGAAGTAAAAAACATCAGCATTCCCAAAGCTAATGATACGTAGTCTCGATCAAAAACAAGTGAATTGAATCCCATCAGCTCCACCGTGAACATCAATGTTCTTTATTCAAGAACTCTGTCCATCAGAAAAATGAAATAACCGTCAAGACTAATCTTCTGAGGTCTTGTAAATGCTGCAATTCTGCTTTAACAGTTCAACGGCAGCAGAACGATAAAGTCGTTTATGTTAACATTCTGGTTGAGAACTTTTTAGAAGTGTTGTCAAAATATCAGGACGGATAAAAAATGCGACGTAGACTATGGCACAGAGAATTTTCGCCAAATTAATCACGATTTTTCTTGCACCATCGAAGCCGAAGTTTAATGAAACAACGGGGAAACTCCCGTTGCACAAATCAGCACCTAAAAGAATGATAATGATTGGTATATGTCAGAAAACGGTTGAAACGCGAACCCCTCTTTGATTAACATACTTGCCTGTTCTGAATCTCACTGAAGACATGTTGAGACAAGCCGAGATGTTTAATTTCGCCCATCTGTTTCGCTTGCCATTCGACTACAAGCGTATCACTGCGTTCAGGTGGAACAACCAGCACCGATTATAGTTTGAACAAATCGTCCAATTTATCTTAAATATTTCGGCCGACCTACTTCCCGTTTGACGTCAGTGAGCGTCTGAGACGTGAGCAGAACAGAAAACTTGAACTGCGCGGGCACAGACATAAATAAGTTCACAGTCAAGAGACTTTGTCAGCTGTTGTAAATCTACACATATATGGTTGTTTTGGATTTTGCTTATTGTATACAAAACCAATGGAAGAATAACTACTAGGTTGATAACGAGTCCATATTCTAACTACCAAACTACTAAGAATTACAGGAGTTGGTCATTCCAGCCAGGGAAGTATCACATTACTTCGTTGTCAACCGTTAATTTTTCCGGCGCCAATTATGGATATTAATTGAAAAGACGTACAGATACAGTTAACCGGATTCTCAAATCAGTTATTGGTTTTTGCACCCCAATATATGTTAAAATAACTGTAGTTCATTGTATCGTGGACGCTTCATTTTGATTGGTAGCAAAGCTTTGATGGGTTGTTTGATGTAGACGTGATTCAAACAGTACTAGACTTTACAACAACCAAAAAGCAGATGTTTATGGATTAAAGTTTGATGCAGGCACACGAACGGTTTCATGGTTGGTGCCATCCGCCAAGTGTGTGTATGCACTCAACGCAGACTATACATCGTGCTAAATATGTAGACGATATATGTGCCAATTATAAAACTGGTGTTGTTGAGGGAGTATACTCTTATAACTCAGAAAAGTGGAGGTGCTTTGAAGAGTGCAAACGTAGAGAATATCTACGAGCAGTGTGTCGTATTACAGTCAGTCACGATACTCCAGGTGATATTAAGTGGTATGGTAGCATAAGCAGTACGTTTTGCAGAATGCATCACCGTAACTTCTACACACAGCCCAAGATCTAGAAACAAACAGCGTTTGATCAGCTTGCTTGATAGTGAACGCGCTCAAAATATACAATAAGTTACGGATTCCAACGAGCCTGGGCAACGTGTTGGAAAGTTTCGTTATTAAGTTAAAATATTTTGGAAATAAGCTTTAGTGTTACTAGAGTAAACGCTTTCAGAAGCAGTTGGGTCGCCCCTATCGCTGAAATGTTCCTTCTCATAGATATGTTAAACGACGATGCGATATCATTGGTTTTGTTTGTTTCACCTTACATGAAACTTTCGCATTGAGGTATTCTTTTCACCTAATCTGGGAGTAAAGACCAAACTTCAGTTTATATCCCGAATACATCTAACTCCCTCTAAAATCAACTGTCGGAGAAGGGGAAAGTGGTTTACTGCGAGGAGTAGTGTTTAGTCTGATTCACTCCGACCGATCTGAATTCAATGCACCTTGTTGTTAGAACTGTTGAACGAATCAAACGTTAGTGATATTGGGTGCACATTAGTGTTGTTCGTCTTATACTAAAGTAAACCAAATATCTTAACAGAACTGAGTAGATGTAGCCTCCAGTTTATTGTGGCAATCACTCAATTACTGTGCGTTGATGAGGCACCGCACATGTTGATAAACAATGTGCTACCTGTATGCTTTCCAACTAAAAGATAAAGAAAACTGCAGAATCGCGTAAAGACCGTTCAATATCTGGTGCCATGCAACAATGTGATTGCAACTGGTTGGAATACTTTAAGGTTGACCTGTACGGTACGAACAAACGCTGGCAATACAAAGCGGCTATTTTTCTAAGAGGTGAAGTTTGACGGGCACTAACATTTCATTTTTTATTCAGGAGATATTGCATCCTGTCAGTCATATTATTACACCAGCACATTTCTCAACATAAATCAAAAATTCAGTTCATAATGGGAAGCGTGTAGAACATTTTTTATTCCTGATGGATAACAGAATTTCACTTGCATATAGCAATGGTTTTGAATCATTGTCTCATGTCCTTCACATTGGATAAAATTGACCCTGTTCCTCAGTACAAAGTTTGTGCACAACAGTCTGTTATCCTTTCGGTTTGCGCAATCGCTTGACGGTTCTGTTCGGATCGTTCACTCATGTGTTTAACTTTATCTCAATATGGACTTTGTCACAGCGTTCGTCTCGCTTTCGTAACCTAAGCCCAACTCCTGATTATCACTAGTTCTCGGATGAGAGCACATTCGGATGCTACTGTGATGACCTTCTGTAAGTCCAGTACCTTGATTATTGTAACTCCGCTGATATCCATAGTTTTTGCATTGCATTGGTTCGTTTTCGTCATCACTGGTAACGTAAACAGGCATGCTTGTATTTGCTTAGGCTATCCAGTAAATCATAACTGACTATCACAAACGTCCAAATACAGAAACCAAAGAGGTAACGACGGATAAGTCTAATGCACTGTACATCAACTGACCATGAAAAGTTGTATACAAAGTGCATCTGTATACCCCAACTATCAGAGTGACGTCAGATATTTAACACTAGACAGACATCTTCAGCCAAGTATCTAACATTTGTACTTGGCTGGGTACAGCCCGTATCGAGCTATGTCATTCTCTGTGATCGCAATGTTCACAAACAACAGAAAGTCAGTAAACAGGTACTATCTAGCTAATTAGAGTCCTTTCAATTAACTTGCAGGATAAATGGTAGTTGAGACTGATTAGCCCATTTTACTGATAATATCTGTTTCTGCAGCTGTCGTTTCGAAACATTTCAAGGCCGTCAAATCTTATGATGTTGCCATAGCTCCAGTATCAGGGCCATTCTAAGTCTGACTATAAGTGGACACGATAACTTCGGAAGTTCTCAAATTGTCCACAAGCCCTTTGACCGGTGATTGAAATGCTGATCGTTCTAATTATATGCTACCAGATAATCTACAAAATGGAACGAGTTTCTCATATTATACCTGGCGTTTTGCACAAAAATCACTAACTTCATTGTAAAAGCACATTATTAGATCGAGTCCGCCTCAGGTCCTATCCAGCCACAGTAGTATCAGACAAAGGATGACCGTGGGGTTCGAATTGTCCATGTAAACCAAGTTCGCCTTGTTCGGAAGATGATTACAAGATATTGTTTCTGTTATAGGTCGATTGTTTACTATTAATATTTTCAAGCTGAACAGCATCCACAGTTAATCACAGGTGTCACATTCTCATAGACTTTCCAGTCAGCCTTTTTCGTGAAGAAGCACTAGACTCGAGTTTCGCTTTCATTAGAACAGCTCGTCAATAGTGCACATCATCGCCACAGCCAGGATGAGAATTCCAGCCACGTTTTCATGAGGCAACCGTGTTTATCACTCCGCCGTTGACCTCACGTTAGACACGACCGAATGATCATATATGAACGCTCAAACACTTTCGCTTGTGAGTAATGAACAGGTTGCCCAATCGTCTCGATAGGAGATACAGTTACTGTCCGTTAACTCTAATCGATAAACCCGCGATTAGGACTTCCTATAAATATTGGAATGTCCGATCTCATTGTAGATGATGTTCAACTTGAAATTAATCAAATCCCCGGCTACTCATCAGAGCTAATATTACGTTTCTAAATGAAATACAGCGTCGCGAGCGGTTTTGTGGGAGGCATGGATATAAGAGCACGGTCTTATAGCGCAAAGGGTCAACCCTAATGAAGGTTAATCCATGAGTAATCAGTTTGAAGGCAGTGTACCTGAGTTAAGGCTCGGAGTAAAACACAACGTCAGCAGGTGATTAATCGTCAACTGGTTACTGTCCCTGAAAACCCATCATTTCAGTAAGAAAGAAAATTTAACAAGTAATGTTTTCGCTGTAGTAGAATGCATTGATTTAGTTTCGATGGAGACAACGTGATTTGCCTTCGCGACAGCAAGAATTTTAAAAATGAAATTGTTTCGACTTGAATTCGTGTTGGCTCACTAAACGTGGGTTTCCGCGAATTCTATGATAACGGGTATCTGATACTGCCGTATCCTAGAGGCACCGTAGCCTTCAGTGAGACAGTCCTAAGATTCCCTCGAATTATGTAATTGTACATAAACAGAGGTACTCCCATGAGATGCTCCCTATACATAGTGATGTCTGCCACTCATTGTCACTGAAATTATCTGATCATAAGTGCCTCACAGGTAAATGGTGATTTTGAGCGAAATAAACTAATGATTATCCTAAATGCTTAGCATCCGAAATTGGTTACGAAAACAAATGAGTAATTTGTCTCCAACCAGCCCGTCAATTAAAAGTGTGTCATTAATGACATGACTACCTTGGACTGCACTAACAGTGGTGGCAATTTAAATAAATTGTTGCTTAGCTTACAAAATACCTGCAACTTCCAATTTAATTCAGCTTGTGAGGGTGATGTGCGTTCCACGAATATGTAGTCTACTTTCGCAGATATTGGGCTATCACCAGAAAAACTGTAGTGGCATATTAAACGAAGTTTCCAGCTGAAAACACACTTGGACACTATAGATTGCAATCTCTACATGACTGCGTACAGTACTGATATCGGCTTTATACGTAGATTACTACTACAACAACCTCTTTTATCTACCGGATAGCAGATGGGTTGATATCAACTACACGTAATTGGAACTGACCTTCCTAATAAAATCTGCTGCATTTCTGTTTCTTGCGAAGAGTATTGGGGATTTCGCCTATCTGTGAAGTACCGGCAAGTTGTGTAGGGACTTGTGCAGTTATCATGAAAACGTTTCTTTTGTACCAGGCTTGAACGGTAGGAAGCAGTCGCACATGTAGTAACATAACTTGAGATGGTGGATTTTACTTCTGATCACGTCACCTATGAGCTTCAGTGGTCTGAGGTTACATTGTCTACTCAATGTCTCTAGTGATCACCGTGATTGCCTTGGTGACCGGTTCAGCAGAGAAATAATCGGATAAATTTGTAACGGAAACTAAAGTCTGAAACAGCAAGTCTTGGTGAGGTACTGTTGGTACACTTCGGAATTTTTTCGCTGCAATTGTGAAAACCTTTGAATTTATGTGACCATCCGTAGATACACTAGGAGCCAACATAAAGTGTAACGAGGCTAAAATTCTGTCGCCAAACTATCACGTCTCATTTATCCTACATTCTTTTTGTCCACGATCGCGTTGTTTGCGGTGTTGACCAAATTCTTTCTACGTCAGCCCGAGTTGATATATTTTATCACGTTTTAAGTGTGAGTAAATCTACGTATCACCTTCTACATTGTTAGTTGGATCTAGGACCTTTCTAAATCACATCATCCATGACTCTAACTACTAGCATTTATTGCCACAGCACATGTTACCCGTGTTTCCCTCCGTACCGATTAGTTACTTCAAATTATGATAATGACCGACCGGTATGTACCTGCACGATAGTTTTCGAATGATGGCAGGGTCTTTAGCACACCGAATTCGTAAGGCTGTTTTGTTCGATGCTATCTAACTGTGTACACTTATTAGGTTACGTGCTCTCAGACAAAGGAGTGACATACATAACGATTTCCCGTGAATGCCGAACAATTGAAGAATAAGTAGTAGACTGTGAGCATAAGGGCAGCAAAATGAGATCGACAGCTGTAACATTTCTCATAGGTGTCCACAGTAGATAGCCAGTGTTCACTGGCACAGACTATTTTGTTCATCAATGAGTCTATTCACATTACGTGTAAACCTAGCGTTGTAAACCAATCTGTTCATTTTTGCTCGAAAATTCGATTGCGTTTTGTGATAAGTGGCGTTTGTTCATTCATTTGCCGCAACAAACAGATGTTTGTTCATTTGGTGTGTCAAACTTTATCAAGGTGATTGGCGATTTCCACATCGTGAAAGTTTCCAATTTAATAAGGATTTAGCACCTCGCCCGAATGAATCATATGTTGACTGACTCTGAACTTCAAGGCGAAGGATGTGTAAATCCTTTCGGAATTACCGGTTTAACTTATTAAAGAATTTAACGATAACTAGAGAAAAAGCAAACAGTATCCGATTTAAATCGCTTATACACGATTAGAGTGAAGAACGAGTTCTGATGATTTTACGTATGCTACAGCTCTGAAGGTATGTTGAAACAACCAAGAATTTCTCGTAAGCCGTTTTATAATATTACATTAGTTATTGCCTACTGTCAAACTGTTCAGCCGGGATAACAAGATAACAATCAGCTAGGAGGTGGTGATTTATACTGTTAAAATTAGTGATATGCAAACGCCCAGTCATATACACCTGTAAGGATTGCTCAAATTTTCTGAGTGTCACATAAAGTGGCACTACCTATTCTGTTAACTCCAGTCAACAGCCCAACTATTGACAATTTTCTCAAAGTTGACATCACAGAAATTGCAAAGCATGTTTTCAAACCCTTAAAACCATAGTCAGTGCAGCAAAGCAATCTGAGGTGAACTGCATACATTCCCACTTACCGGATGCAGAACAGGTAATTGCACACTCACCAAACTTTCTGAATAATATTTAGTTCACTGGCGAACGATAAACGATTTTAGTCACAAACGATTGTCGTGGAATCGATATCCTATCTGTGTCCAAAACGGACACAAAACTCGATTTCATGACCTGTCGGAGATCATCAATAGTGCATATACTTACCACGCTTTCAAAGAGGCGTTCACGTTAACCACTGCACTACCGACTTCAGATTAAGAACAGTCAGCTTGTCTTATACAAACCCTCAGTTACTTTGGCTTATCAGAAATCTTCGGACTGTCTGATTGCCTCGGAAGAAGAGAGTAATATTCTTCTCAGCTTATACCTTCTACAAAATAATGGTTTTGTGAATTCTACACTAAAATAAACTGTACTAATGTGTAAGAAACTCTGTTGTTCTCTCTGAGGTGATCACGTGATACGCATTTAACCAGATAATAATTGACAAAATAAAGCTTAAACACTGCGGTACGGAGCATGGATGCCCGGAGAACTCTGAATGCTTTAGTCTCATCACTTCAGATGTTAACCTACTGAGCAAACGAGGGCTATCGTCAGTTATTCGTCAAAACTGCGTTTTACCTAAAGTCTGTTATCGAGGTTAGAACCCGCTAATAGCTGATGTATAAAAGATAATTTGAAATCCTCAAAACATTCGTGGGCTCAGAAAACTGTTGGACCAATAGAAGTCTTCTTGATAGACAACAGTTTTACATGAATGAAAAATGTATTCAATCAAAAATTTCACTGTGAACAGAACTAGCTAACAAGCGAACAGAATGTGTTAGTTGGAAATATCAAGATAAATGTTGGTGGATGAATGTGTGAACTCCACAGGTTGCATACTGTTGTATTCAAGAACGACGGAAATACCAGTAGTAAGTAAGCTTTATTAAAGCTACCGTTTCAAGTAACGTTACGGAA
>LUCH01000023.1:427751-476121 GCA_013368495.1 Paragonimus heterotremus | reverse complement strand
ATCACTGGCGTTCTTTAACTTGGGAGAAATTGCTCACACAGCAATCCTGTCAGTGTTTCCACCTGTTCGTAGATGATTGATAGTCTGTCTGTTTTAGTCGCACTTCACTTGATTTCCTCTCCTGAATCCTTTTCCGATCATTCTTTCCGTCACGAATGTTTTCCCGCCCAAAACAATTTCCTTGTGTGGGTTCGAAGCTAGATTAACCACACTTACTTACGGACAGCATGTCCGTGGTTCAAGTCCCGGCAGTGGCAATGATATGCACTACTGACGAGCTCTAATGAGAGCGAAACTCGAGTCTAGTGCTTCTTTTCGAAAGGGGCCGACCGGATAGTCTATGCGAATGCGACAGCTGCGATCAATTGTGAGTGATGTTCAAATTGAAAATACAGCTATCCTGAGAGATGACATTTCCTTCTCGATCCTCCATGGCGGCATGCCTGCGAGTCGTTCGTCAAACCATTTTCTTCTCGGCTTCTGTATCAGGTAACCGGTCGTCCATCTTTTGCGCCATTGACACACGTAGTTGCTCGTCCTCTGAATGTCCCTTTTTTAGCCCCGATGAATTCAGGCAAACTAGTTCAGCCTTTTCCGTATCTCCGGACTCCATTGTTCAATACGGTCAACTCTTGACTTATTCGGATTACCCGTGGCCGTTAGTGGTGTTGTTCTGGCCACCACTGAGAGAACTAGCGTGAGATCACCTGTCGGTATTGACTCAAGTGAGCGAAGGTAAATGCATACCATATTTTCCGAGATTTAGGTTGATTCAACAGTCGGTAAGTGTTGATGCCTCCTGCGTTAGCTTGGGATGGGTACTTTCATTTCAGTGACGGCGGGTTCAGACATGTCATTGCTAGAGGGAACAGTTCATTCCATGTGTAGGCTTGGCTTTCGTTTTCAACTGCATGAGCGTGCATTGTGCAAATGCTGAGGCACTGGTGTGACAAAAATTCCCTTCCCCGCCTTGAAATTTGACCTGATCGAGGCGCGCCACATTGTATAAATATAGTTAAGCCTTCATTTGTGCGTGTGGTCATGCGCGCGTAATTCCACGGTGCGCAGCGCCATTTTGTGCCACGTATACATTCCTGTCGGAACTTTGTGCACCCAAATAATGTCAACGTTCTGGCGTTCTCTAATCCTGATCAGTGCTGATGTGTCCACGCGCACGGGCATACATGAATGTGCCGGAAGCTCATTAGACATTGCACGGTCCCCTGAACTACGTTGGCCACGCTTCGAGCTCTCTGTCTGGCACCATGGTAGCTGCCTTTTGTGGCATCCAGGTGTGCTACCTGAGGTGGCCTGGTATCACGGTCTACCGATCGGTAGACCCCCAAACGAATGAGGCGATTATGTGGTGGATTATCATGCCGGAGGTGCGAGTACTCCAACACTCGGCGGAATACCTCAACGCTGGGGGAAAGTACGTCCAAAAACCCACAGCGAGCCGATCGGAGACGACGTGGGCGACCGGATGAGTCATCATCGACTGGATCGGACCAACGGGCGAGACATGGCAAGCAAAATAGGATGGACGACCAAATCGGATGAGCGATTATTCCAACACTCAGAGGAATATCCCGACACGGTCGTGGGGTGCGGTCATAGACCATAGTGGATAGATAGTGGACAACACGAGCGACCGGACAAGCCATCGTTCAATGAAGTCGGACCAACGGACGAAGATTGACAGACGGAACCCCCCCCACTAGAACGCGGCGATCGCACACAGACCGAGTAGAAGTGCGCACGATGTGTGAGCGGAAACCGGGGCGTGTTGTGGACTGGAATTGTGATTCAAAATTGCAAGGGCGCGTATGGCATGTTAACTGGCGCGTTGGACACTAAAGATTGTGCTTTATTGGATGTCTTTTCGCTACAACCACACAATGGCCGGAAAAGCTTGTGGTTCGTCTGTCCACGTATTGTGCATTTCAACCGTTTGTTGGATTCATTGAGATGATACAAGTCAGCATGTTTCGTGTGACAGCGGAACAGCGGTTGCCAGTGCTCAAGTGAATCCGACGCCGATACGACAGAAGTTAGTTCACATTTGAGTTTGTCTGCCATTTGGAACCAAACAAAACTCTAAGGTTGGATATTCAGTTGTAACTGTCCATTTTAGTCGTGACAAGACGGTTCAATTGAATTATACCGTCGTGTTCCCTCTATAGGTTTCTCCAGGCTGCGTTACTTGCCTTGTCTCCGTCACTTCTGTACCATGCGATGATTGTATTCGACGACCGATAGGAGCAACAAAACAGTATACCTATAATCCGTATGTGGTCAAATTGCAAATGCTCCGTGTCTTCACTTAGTCCTCTCTCCCTCCTCTCTCTATATGATTAGATCCATTAGCATACGTTGTGTTGGTAAATCAGTTGATTTTGTCTAAGCACTTGCGCTCTACCGGCTGCGGTGATTAGCCCAGAAAGTCTGTTGTTGAACCTGCTTTGTATGTCGACGACGAATGGATCAGTGCTTCTTATGTGAAGCAACGGGTAAAATAGTACCAGCGTTTTTTTGAGACACTTAGTCAACCATGGATCTGTACTTCACAGCGGCACCTAAATTGGTTTGACTGAATCCATCATAGATGAATCTGAGAGAGGCGTACTTAGAACTCAAACGAGGAAATCCTTGGGAAATGTCTTGTGTATCATCAGTGGAAGGACTAAAGGACCAATTTTTCTATGAGGGAAAGACAAAGGAAGATTAATCGGTCTGTCATCACAAGCAGCTTGCAGTGGGACGCCGAACTCATTGAATTATCTGTAAAGGCACAAGTATGATAAAACATACCTGAATCTATTCTGTACTGTATGGGGGAAAGTTAGATCATAAAGTATGTCAGATACAACGGTTGGGGGGGGGTTCAACAGCTGCGGGAGTGGAGCATTAAAACCAAAACTAAAATGTGAATAGAATCCCAGTTGTGCTTTTTCAAACACAATACAGGCACCCCTCATACCAAAAACACAACACGCGGAATTGGTGCGGATCTAAAAATGGTTCATCAACGTATGTTGTGGATCATCAAGAGACTCAAAGAAACAGGCGGTGTATCCGATAAAAGAAGATGCGGTAGATTGTGTGAAATCCATTATTGCTTTTCCTTTGTATGGACCGTCTCTACGCAAGTGCCAAGAAGATGCGTCCACAATGTGCGGTCGTATATAGGTCGCTCACGAAAGTGTCCTGGTCAATTATTGCTTAGACTGCTGAACGGGAATTCCAGCTGTTAATCGCCTCGACTCTCCAGTTAGTTTGGAGACACTTTGACACAGAGTCAACTCAACATGCACGTCAACAAATACAGAACTCATTGTTTGGGGTTGTTTTTATGATGGTAACCTGGAGTAATTACGTCTTATTGAATAGACAATAATCAAGGAGCCTTATTTGGCCATAATTCGGGAGGGTCTTACTTTCCGCTGTATATAGAATTGCCCCCTATTTACCGATCGATAGGGCGGCCTACCGACCTGTCGACGACTCTAAGTACACAGCTATGTCAGTTTTAGAACATGCAAGTAAAGTTACGTAGGATGTATTGTGAAGAGACATTTCGACCGATCTCTTCGGTTACGATACGCGGACTCTGATCAATTGACATACATCAATTTAAATAAGTGTAAAATAAGAATGAGTCATCGGCTGCGATAAAAATAGCATACAGTACCAGTCTCGTTCGAATGGGTCATCATTAGTTAAAAACAAACGAACGAAATTCAAATTTCAAACTGGTCGAGTAAGAAACTAACGGTATAGACAATACCGGTCTTATAGTGAAGCACGCGGAAATAGATGGAAACTAATATGCAGTCCAACATAAAACGTAAGACAAGAGAAGGAAGTAAACTTAAGTAAACGGTACAATCAAAACATTCAAGTAATAACAACACTTAACGAATGATTGCAAACTCTTAACACCATGGTAGTGATAGGTTAACTACCATTTGCTTCTATATACAAAGTGAAGGTTTGTAGCGGTGAATCGCAACGGCCTCAGCGAAATGTAAAGTATGTTTATTGATTGAGCGATAGAACACACGAAAAGCCTTCTCCACTTGAATTACGTGTCCCGTTTCTTCCAAATGTCGTGTGATAGAAGACTGAGAAGCGCCCGCTTTGTTGTTCGCTAGCCATCTGGGAATGTGCTCCGAGACACTTGTCCCAAGCCTCCTCACTGTTCGGCCAATGTACTTGACTCAACAAGTACAAGTGAATTCATAAATAATGTTGGATGTGGCGAGTGAGTTGCTTGGGTCCTTCCTCGGTGTGCAGGTCAGCCGTGTCATCTGGTTGATCAGTCTTAATTCGGCCGCGTTGTACGCAACTCTGAGGGCACACTTTAGTCTACGTTGGATGAGGGTGGTTACATCCTCACCCATGTATGGCAGTGTTATATACACGGGTTTGCGAAACATTGTTTCTGATATTGACCATTTCAACACTTCTCTAGCGTATTTCGAGATAAAGCGCACGGGGTATCCATTGTACACCAGCGTTTGGTAGATAAAAGCTGATTCCTCCTCGATCGTCTCGGGTGAGCAAATTCTGCGAACCCTACTGAAGAGCGTTCAAACGAGACTACGTTTTGAAATGAATACACTGCCCCGCCCAAGTGGGCTTCCTGTACACTCTTCTCGTGATGGACCCATCAGCGTTCGCAGACATTTCCACATCTAAGAAGGAAAGTTTGTTGTTCTCCTGGACTTCTGTGGTGGACGAAATGTTCGGGTACAGATCATTCAGTTGTATGAAGAGTTGGTTAGCATGTTCTCGTGAGTCACACACACAGAATATGTCGTCGACATATCGCCTATACAGCGTTGTGGAGCGAATAGCTGTTGCTGCTTGTCTTTCTAAATAGGCCGTAAAAATATCAGCCAGTACTGGCCCCAGTGGACTTCCCATCGCTACACCATCAATTTGTCGGTAAAATTTACCACTGAATAAAAACTGAATATTCATAGTACACAGGTACAAGAGCTTACAAATTTCAAACAAAGGTAGTGTGAGGGATATGTTTTGCTCTGCTGCAAAGTCATGAATAGTCGATATCATTTCAGTTAGCGAAACATTTGTAAAGAGTGATTTTACATCAGAAGATACCATTATCTTGTCCTTTATTTTGAGATCTCTTATGGAATGAACAAATGAAAATGAGTCCTTCAGACTATGTTCAGCAATCTTCCTGCGGAGTGGTTGCAGTAACCTGACGAGCCACTGGGCCAGTTTATGGTATGCCGAGTTGACCATCGATAGTATGGGTCTTAAAGGTATGCTAGGTTTGTGAGTTTTCGGTAAGCCATACATTTAGGGTATCTGGGATCCTTTGGGTAAGAGTTCATAGTAGGTTTTCTGATCAATCAAACCGCCCTTTCTTAGGTTCCGGAGACGGTCAGTGACTTGTTTTTCAGCAGATATAGTGAAATCTTTCTGCTTATCATCCAGACGGAATTTCGAGCGATCTGCCAGAATTTGTGACATTTTAGAGATATAATCAGTTTTATTCAGGATGATTACACCGGAGCCCTTGTCCGGTGGTAAGATGATAATGCTCGGATCTTTCTTTAACTGCTTACTGGAATGCACATGCGCTCTACTCAACAAACAATTTTGTGTGATTGGCATACGTCGGTACGGATGGGCCAAATCAACCAGCCTAACTCTGAACCAATTAGCTGCATCTAAAGTGTTCACTTGATCCTATGAATACTCGAACTGCGTCTCAACGTGAATATCAGAAATATTGAATGGCGGAATGCAAAGCCTGAGACCTACCGAAAGTGCTTCCATTTCAATTTTGTTCAGTAAACGGGACGATAAGTTCCTGACATAATGATCCAGATTAGGAGCAAAGGATGATATCATATCCGCATTGGGGATCGATAGTTGTAGTCTCTTACAATGGGATTCTCTGGTTTTCTTTAGCACTGAACAGACGAAGAGCGTAAACTTAATGCGGCAGAATGGATTAAGACTGTCAACCACGGAGGATAGCTGTTGGTGAGCTGACCGTAAGCGAGCTAATTCCAAAGAGGCAGTTCGTAAATAAGATTTCGCAAGTCTCTTGAGATTCACTATAGTAGGTTTGAGTTTGTTCTTGCGGACAAATTTAAAATACATTCTCGGATATCTATCACACGATATGCACTGCTTGATGAAGTCCATATTGGCACACTCCTTTTCGACTTTACATCTCAAACGCACCACATCATTATGTTTAAATGTAATCGAAGAGATCGGTCGAAATGTCTCTGCACAGTACATCCTACGTAATTCTATTTGCATGTTCTAAATTTATCCGGGGACATAACTGTTTCAAATATGTCAGTTTTGTATTTTTGCAATATGTTTCCTTTCAAGTAACTCACTTGGTCGTCACACAGCTCACATTATAATTTTGTCGAACACATTTTGAATAAAACGTAATCGAGCGAACATTTTCAGAGCCTGTAGTGTTTATAGAACTTACACATGAAGACTTCGGATGAGGGTGATGTTCACTTTTTGAGTCTCTTCTACGAAACCACCCAAAAGAAAACGTGGAAGTTATCAAATGGAACAACAGCACACTCGCAGTTCGACTTAAAATTGCACCACACTTTTGAGCCTCTGAAAACCGGACGTTGCACATGGTTTCACGAAAAATAAATTATTAGCTGACGAAAAAAGTTACCATAAAGCGGACGTTTTGCTATGGGCTTACTAAACCGGAACAAAGTCAGTTCAGTACATTCACGGCAACTTGATTCTGACTGTTCGTGTACTTAGTCGCATTGTCCTGGCCTCACCCTCAGACTTGCAATTTCACGAGCCCAGAATGAGCATAACTGTTTATTGGCCCTCTGTTAGAATATCAGTGACCATGGCTTACCTAACCTTTGCTGAGTAAGGGTCATTTATTCGGCTGCCGTCTCTCTTTCGTTTTTATGCATGGTCATCATTAATTTATCCTATTCTACAGACTCCCGTACTTCCGCATTCGTAGGACTCATTTGAACGGAAAGCTTTTGTACTTCCGCATTCGTAGGACTCATTTGAACGGAAAGCTTTTGTATGGGAATAAAGCCAAGCGGTCGATTAGACCAAGGTATGTAACCAGTATTGAGAGATTGCTTGAACCCCATGTAGGTGTGTGCCAGCTGATCAGGCTATTACCCCCTCAAAATACCTCGTCATTCTAGCAAGAGAATCTTTTGACTGAGCCTTTTTGCGGTAAGCCATTTTAACTCCAGTCGTTGAGGTTTGATCAAGCAAAGTCAACTCACCTCTTTCATTTGGTGAGATAGTCGCCACCCGTGCACGTGCTGTTGGAATGCCCATTATCGAAACGTTCAGCATAAACTCTTCACATGCCTACTTTACCTGATATGGACCGGTGACATCACTCCAATCACACGTTTTAAGTAAAGTGTACGAGTGCAGGTCACATATACACTCGAGCGCGAATTGTTCACAATAGTCAGCATAGGTCACATGAACGGTCAATACTGAAAAGTAAACAACCTTAACAGTAGTAAATCAATGCGTGCATTCCAAGGGAGTGGATATTCATACAGTGCATGCTCGGAACATTGCAACACGTTCTAGGCAAAGACGATGTACCTTTGCATATGATTTACACCTATGGTCTGTCCAGGCTGAACGGTGTAAGCCTTTCTATCCATCTTTTTTCTCATTCGTACAGTAGACAGATTTTACCTACCCTGCATACCCAATGTCTCATCTTATCAACCAAGACAATCCATTTGTCACGCAAACATTTTTTTGGTAAACATTTGGTTCTGAGCTGGAGCTCACGTTTGTTATCGCGCTGTTGCTAAGGTCCGCTTCTTGACGCTTCAACGTGTTTGAGATGAGCACTTAGTGTGCGTCTTTGTGGTATTTCGATTGACGAGTTTGAACATGTACTGGAATTGTTAGTCTACACGCTCTTTCTGGCTTCGAATCACAACATGCAGCGCTGACATTGCAAATGTTTAGCGCGACCCGTCGCACTCAGTGCATGCTAACATTTTAGTTGTAAATTCTCTCTAAACTAGTCACATACGGTAGCACGTTATTTCCTTGTGAACAAAACGGACTCAACGACGCATGGTCTATTTAGTATTTGTTTCGAGTTCTTTCGTGTGCGGACTAAACCTGGGCGGTCCGTTTCGACTAAATGTGAACCTCTGTGTTACCTATTTGGCGTGCAGTGGCGTGCTGTTTTTCGGACGCGTTCTTTTGCTTGAGTCACCGTCTCCTGTTTGTGGTTGTGGCCAGCTTATCAAAATCTCTCCATATGCACGATACCTTACGACGTCTTAACATAGAGCATCATGGTTCAAAGATTTGATATACCGATTTATAGGCTCTTAATCCCATTAGGTAAAGTAGAATTTACCAACTGTCCCACAAATGTGCGCCCAGATAGAAAGTCCAAAATCAGAACCAAGGGGATTACTCCGTAAACAGGTCTCCTAACCGAGTCGGGTGAGCGAACGGGCACAATATCCCGCTGTGACCATAGCCAGATTGCCTGGAACCAGATCACACTGGTGGATTGCGACTAAGAGGACAATGTGTCGTCCTAGGGGAAACAACTACTGATACTGAGGCATGTTTTGTACTCTGCTGGTGAGCTCGGCATGTAAACAATACTGTATATCATTAGTTGGAATTGGCCACATCTTCTTGATATACACTTATTGATGCCATTTATATCGTTATACGAGGTTATTTGCACATTCCTTTCGGTTCCCAGTCTCCACAACACGATAATCCATCCAGACCAAGTTGCACTTGGCTACCGTCCAGAAATTTGAACTGAAAAAAGTGTGATCCAGCATAACTCAACAGAATCAGACAGAGGGACACACAATGAACTAGACCTTTTCCAGTTTAAGATGTCTCGAGGTCCGAAGTAACTGGTTTTAGACAAGTTAACTTTGTTTACTCCTTGCGACTGGCTGGACCACATCCTCTTTTTCTGTAACATCCAACCAACCTTTGTGTTTTTCAGCCTGCCCTTGTACACATTAGCCGTGCGACCCCGTTCGCCGTTGAAATCCAGGCAGCCCACTTGGGATCTCATAGATTGATATCGAGACATCTTAACCTGGATAAGGTCTGGTCACCCCAAGGCCCGTAAGTCCGACGTGCCTTCAGTGAAACGAAATTGTCGATCCCAAACCGCCATCAAAAGCATCTACGCTTATAGACTCTGTAGTCCCTTTGAGGACAGCCTGTGAAGAGACAGGATATATCTATAAAGTGCTCAGTCCAGTTCGATCGGTATACACATGTGTCCTAGGTCATATGATGCGAATGTTTTGTGTCGACCTTCGCATGCCAGGCATACTCTTTTCCCGATCAAACCAGGTATCCAAAGTATAGAATGGTTTGGACAACATTTTCGAACGAGCTGTCCACGCCGATCTCGAGACCACAGCAAACTACAATCACCACGGTGCTTATATATGGACGAAATTTTCAAACGAAACATATTGTTGGAACGCAGAACAACACACCAGTAACAATGCCCTAAAATTGTGACACTCCAAACGACGCTTACCGTTTCGACAACATGGCTGTAAAAAACGTCACGTCAGAATCCACAAGCCGCGCGGTAAATGTAAAAACATAGTTTGACGTCCCTCAGATTCAATGTGAGAATTGTTGGCTTTCGATCGATTTTTGAGTACTTCGTAAATCTGTTTCGTTCAGGAATGCAGCGTTTTGTTACCCATCTTTTGATGAAAAAACTATCGTAATGGCACAGTTCGTTCGGACAATATAATATGTTGACTTTGTCCATTTGCACTCATCGATGCACACTGGTTCCCAGCCACGCTTTGCCCTTCAAACACTGAAACGTTTACAGGAACGTTTATCAGTATAGTGGTATTATCGATCGTGGACCGTGGTGGTCACAACACTGGGACGGTGGTGAAGATCGACGTGTCCTGAATTGCGGGTACACCCTCCATCCCTACACCCCATACAGTCCGGTTGTGGTTACCGCGGTGTTTGTTTGGACAGTTAACTGACCCACTTGGTCAGGAGGGGGGACTGTTTTTGGACTCCGGATTTTGTATCCGGGTTCAAAATTATTTTACGATCGGTACGGCCTTCGCCGCGTGACCAGCTGAATCAACTTCATGCGTCCTACATGCTTATTCGGTATGGAAATTTATGAACCTAGACGTTGCGTTTGTTATAACTTTTATGGTTGGTTAGCTGATAGGTTAGCCTATTTAGAGCATGCAGATGACATTGTTCTGATTGGAACAGCTACCGCAATCATGCAAACCGTGCTGAATAAGTTGATTGATCCTCTGATTTGTACGAAGTACCATTCCCGCCTTCTAAGTGCACAGTCCTTCTTCTCCGTGTTTGTACTCCTGTCTCTTCTGTTGAAGGCAGCCTGTTTCGGGCTGTGGACGGTTTCACCTAGATGGATAACACTACATCCTCGGCATATAATGCTACTAAGGTAATATCGGTGCGAAAAGCCGGGCCCACTTTGTTTTTGTCAGTACCCCTCATTTGTGGCGCGAGTAGGTTTTCGGTTCCTACCAAAAAGATGCGTGTGCAACGCTTGTGAATGATTCGTTTCGCTCTATTGTTTGCAAACTCGGTTTGTTCGAGTTGAAGATGTGAACCGGCTCTCTTTATTCGTCCCCGGTTACGTTCGTTTGTCAACCCTATATAGCAGAGTATCTCAGTCAATGATGCGCTTAAATCCCACCAATATTAAATCTTCACTTTTATCCTGGCGCACATTCCCTTGGAAAATATTACCCACTGTCGCGATGGCCGGCGGTCTGAGCCACAGTGCACCCGATCAAGCCCATTGTGTGCTTACCATCTGGTTAACCGGCACAAGCCGACTAGACTACAAAGGCTTCCGGTCAACTATCTTCGGATTTACACCGGGCACGCATGTTTGTGTGGAATCACTAATGCTGCCGTACAAACCGGTTGTGGGACTTTTGCTCGCAGACATCCTTTTGCCTCGGCTAATGCCACAAGTTAATCCGAACAGAGATGTCGTCAACTGTGTATACATATGTGTATGCTGTTTCCAGCTGACAGTGATGTCCTATGCGTATCATTCTCACGTAACAAACACGTTTGTAAAAAACGATACAGATTCTATAGATAACATACAATTTCGAAGGCTTACTGTTTTAACTTTTATAGAATCACTTTTTCCATGCCCAACTGCCCTACAACTACCTCAGTCATACCAGCTACTATCACGTCCGCTACTGTGTTTCATGTTGGTACATGTTGCCATTACTTTTGTAGAACCGGAAGATCTCGATTCGAGTTATTTATGCGAACAAAATGAATGGAATTCAATCCGTGGTTGTGTACATTATCAACAGTTGTTATACACTAAGTTCAAGTTTAGTTCATCCCTCCTTTCATCACACTATGGCTAAATCACAAATAGCCTTGTTTCAGGTTATCTGAATAGCCTCATGATCAAGCATACCTGACTTCGTGTACCGTCCTGCTTTTGGCCTTGTATCCAGATTTGTGGCTGCACTAACACAACTCGCAAGTGTACATTATAGATTTCACAACTTGACAAGGTCTGTTACTGTTTAACCACTTTTTTTCAAATCTGTTTTATTGTCAAGTCGTGTGAGGTCAAAGGAGCCGAACGTGGTTGACTTTGACGAAAATAGTGTAAATCGTTTACTTGGATAGAAAAGGAAAAGTTAGACAGACATGTAGTCGATCGCCTACGGTCGAATAAAATACAGACACTGAATATTTTAAAATGTAGGAAGGTGTTGGGAGGCCAATGGATTGCAGACTTATAGAGCGAAATAAAGGTTCTACATCATCAAGGATATATGCATGGTGACCTGAATGACCGGTTTTAACGGGTGTTAATCAAAGCACATAAGAATCTACAACTGGCGTCAAGCTCAGTGATTCAAGCAGTCCAAAATGCCTCAGTTGTCTATGATGATGATGAGCGACATAGACATCATGATTTTACTGCAAACAATGGATGGGGCTTCAAATGATCGCAGAAGGGCAGCATCAGTTGACGTTCTCTTGCTAACGAAGCAGCCGAGCTACCGACTATCCTGAATGAAGACAGGTTTAGGGGAATATTCAACCGCATCCAGACTGAATTTTTTTTTACGCACTCCAAGCGCAAAGTCTAATGCAAAGGGAGATTATTACAATGGTGTCAAGTATTCCAAAGTTAAACTGACGATCCTGTTTGCCTGAAATACTGAAAGGGAAAAGGTGGTACTAGGAAAGAGTCCAAACCCAGGGTATTCTCGAAAACTAAGTACTTCCAGTTTTGGAATTGAACACATCCATTTAGGAAGCACGAATGAATACAGAGATTTTCATCATTCAACAATATGGTTTGCCTTCAAAGGCCAAATCTTACTGCTGCTACTGCTGGTGGTGGTTGACATTCTAGTTCATCCAAATGCCACTGTTCAGCCATTAGATGTTGGGGTTATTCAAGATGTGAAATAGTCAAACTGGAACTGTTCTGTCTATCATTTCTCAAAACAACGGCACATTTGATAGAGACGATAGTTGAGAAATATATATATCCGTCTATCTTCTATTTGATGTTATGTTGCTAATGTTTAATTCGTTTGTTTGTTACATTTTGTTGAGTTGTCTCAACTGTTCGGTCGTACGTGAGAGAGTGTTGTTTCTCTGTTTTAACTATACGTGAACTAGGCGAGATATAATTCGATTCACACGTAATTTATGTGCAGCACTGACGATGCTTCCGCATTTCACTACTGTGTAGCAATCTTCGTTATCACTCGAATGCGGTGGTGTTCGTGCGTCTTGTTTGGATATGATAGCACGACCAGATTGACGGTTTGGTTAACCAAATTGAGTTTTCAGCTTCCGGTATTGTTATTCTGGTCAGATATGTGAACGCCCAGGTCAATCTCCCTGGTGCAGCTGAGTCTTGTTTAAGAATCAGATCTGGGTTGGGGTCAGAGCGCTCGGATAATGGTGGGTGACTGTTGCAACTGTGCGCCGAATACAGACCATTTTTAGCCAGTATGCATTTTAGACAGCATTCGCATCATTTTTATACCTGACACCGTCCTTCTGTGAATAAAAGTTCATTTCAGACGGACCATCTAGTTAATCGCTGTAAGTGTCTCGACCCCATCTTTGGAAGTACAAAACTTGACGTTGCTTTTTTTGCACAAATCTTCCTTAAACGCCTGCCCGTTTCTGTGCAATACATTTTTGCACCAACTTCCGATACGTGCTTGAATTCAGATCATGCGTTAGTACGTTTTCGTTTTGTTGTTCTTGCTTTCGCTGGTTAATGATCTCACCGACCACAAAGACTGGTTGTTAGAACCAGTCCGTTTGCAAGATGTAAGTGTAAATCTAGCCTAGACCACAAGCCTAGCAGTTCCTGCTCCCACGATTTTGGTAGCTGTTGGACCTACATCTCATAGGCCATCCCTGAAACAGATACTGTAACATTGGACGCGGTGGTTCGTGAACTAAACATTAGATCAAATAGAAATCTCGAGTTGTTACATGTTAGACAGGACATTCCCCTTGGCAGTTTGTATAACAAGTTTAGGAGGGATTTCCTCAGGAAGCTTAGGCTTAGCCTGATCATCAGTCGTGAGGCTTGACTAACTGAGAAGGTTAATGAGATGGAAGCTGACGCGGCCTCAAGGAACACAAATGGACTATTCTCGTTTATACGTTATGCTGGTCCATGGCGGCTGTTCGTCAGTGAAGCCACCAGCTAGATAGATGGCACATTCATCCACGATAAATCCAGAAGGTGAGATCGCTGGGCAGAACACTGATCTCCTGCTTTTACCGTGTTACCACCGAAAACTCGCAATTTAGTACTCTGATCGGAAGATTTAGTATCACCTACCAAACGCAATAGAGCTACTGATCCACCTTTCAGAAAAGGTGGGGGAAGCGTTACTAGGAGCGTGCAATGTTAGACACCATTTCGCGCTCTGCTAAATACCTCGGAATGCTATTAGTTGCCATATGTTTGAGACCGACTGACCATTCATGGTTTCAGTTTGGGCCTGAAGAACCTTGCTTGTCGAGAGTGAAACGTTACCACTAAAACAAATTACTGATTTCTCGCACGTTGTTCTGAAACCTCGGAATACGTTTTGCAGCCTCAACGTGCAAGATGTTTTTGTAAGCTTGCTTTTTTCCATGGTTGTTTGGCTGCTAAACATCAGCGCAAAACCCCGATATGTTGATGCTCTTTGTGATGCGGATGATGATGCGATTAATTGTTGGAAATAACCTCAAACGAATACCGTGAACCGAAACCTTCACCTGCTGATCACGATATCCGAGCAACAACAACTGATGAAATCACTGACAAAGCAGATTCCGAATAAACGGTGTGTTTTGCTACCGGATTGTTAGCAAAGTTTCATGAGAAATATCTATGCATGCATGGAATTACTTGTTCTTGGGGCGCGTGAGTGCGCCAAGATATATTCATACCCAACGCCGATCCATATCTCTGTAATGGTTCGATGCATTAGAATTTCGTCTTCGGAATGGTTTTCCTCGGATTATGTTTATTCTGACTCTAGGACAACCTTGTCCCTATAGCTGACAACAGAAGATGATCTGCGAACTGATCTTTATGTAGAACCGTGTATCAGCAGCGCTTGCTGAGACCATTGTGATTGGTCCAGTTACCATTGTTTTTCTGTGCAAACTAGAGTACTTCCTGTCCATGCGAATTATGTCGCATTGTGCACTGGAATCACACTGAGCTGTGGTAGTCTGCTGCAATTGACCAGGTGCATTGGTGTGTCTTTCTGCCAATGTGATTTGTATGATTGCTATGCGAATTACTTGACAGTTCACTCAGTGAATATGCAGGCTGTTTTGAATTAAATTTTTTAAAGATATAATGGGTATCGGATGTTTGTTTTAGCATGGTGTGGTTTTAGCACATTTGCTTCTCTTATCTATGAACTCTCTCACTCTCTGTTCTCCCTTTGTGTGCGTTCGTTTTTCTCTCAGCTCAAGCTTCTCACATGGTTAGCTGCCCATTTGGGAAACATGGTCAAACAGCTTTCTGTGGTAATGACGAGCTCCAGCCTCCGTTAGTTCAACAGATGCTCGCGATTGCGCAATGTGCTACTCGTCATCAGTCGTTGCCAACGGAATCATTGCCCGGAAATGTGGTAGGTACTTTCTTCGTTGTTTTTTGTTTATGGTTATTTGTTTACCTTTATGGTAAAATTTTGTGAGTAGTAGAGACTTGATGAATATAAATTAGACAACTCTTCTTTAATCACGGCCTTCGCGTTCAGATAGACTTTCGAGCCACTTCTGTGGAAAAGCCGCATTGGAATTTGAACTCCGGCCATCTTTTTAAGATGTGGTTGTGTTGATCACTGTGCCGTTGACCTCGTATTAAGCACAATTGAATTATCAAACATAAACAGTCGGCTACATTCGCTTGTGGGCGGTGCTCAGATTACCTGATCGCTTTGAGAGTAGACACAGTAAATGTCCGGTTAACCTCGGTCAGTAACCCCGCGACTAGAACTGTTGACTCATATCGAAATCTCCGAGTTAAACAAACCTGTTGAGCCGTATTTTGGGTTAATGATGAGTAATGAAGGATTGGGTTAATTTAAAGTTGAGTATCACTCATATTTGATCGTAGTCTTTGCATTCATGTGGACACTGGAGAATTGGTACTTTTTCACTTACCCGACCTTCATGGTAGTTTTCGACCTAAAGACAGCTCCCTGAGAAAGTTTCCGTTGCAGAGGAGCCACAGTGGGGTGTGCTCATTTATTGATATTGTTGTACACGCTCTTTAATGCTGTGTGTTTCTTGGTGAACCTCTGTGGTTTTGATTAGTTTCTTTTCACACATTTGTACTTATTTATTGATTCACCATTTTTCGGAATATTGTTGGGAACGCTGACAATCCGAGTCTTACTACCCACGGCGAAAACTGGAAATACTATGAGTGAGCCACTATCCAACCGGCTTTCTCTGTGAGTTGCTTCGAGACTTCTTAAATCTGCGCTGTCAGCTGACATCTAGTCCTACAGCTTGGCTTTGGCCCTTTTGCTCAAAACAGCACTGGTACTCACCTGAGTTGATTCTGATCACTCAGGGTCTTCGCAGTGGCGGCGATGAAACTTTGCATCTGAAGTGGACCTGCACGTCTCCTAGACCATAATTTTGGAGTCTAAAATTCTTGATTCAACGAGACGACGTGCTTCAATTGCTTGGGTTTCTAAGGTAGGAACCAATCCTTCCTGTTATTCTGTACGCGTTGGCTTACGTACGTTGAACATTGCTAGTTTCATAGAAGTATGGAATTAAAACACATGGAAATGGTAGTAATCCTGATATGACTTGCTACACTCTTTAAATGTGTTGTGTTTGATGGTTTTCATCAAGGACATCAGCTCGAGCAACAACATTCGTACGTTTATTCGGGACACTATTCACACTATCTGCTGCAATGAAAGAGAGAGAGGTTACGGGTTTTTTGCCGAAAGAGATGAAAGTATGTGAATGCACATTGCATCCCTACTGTGGGTCACAGTGAGTTTTATATTTGACAGCTTGAAACTAGACGCTAGTTGATTACCCACATCGATTCGGATTCAGCATCCCTCATTCGGTCTTTCAACCAAGTGTGCAACCTGCAGAGCAGGAAGAAGCGCGGGGCTTGTGGTCGGATTATTATGTCAATTCATTTTCATTTGTGATGTTCAGTAAGCCGTTAACGATGGATTTTCGTTCCTTAGGTTTCTTTTTACCGGGCAGTCCGGTATAACCAGCATACCATACTTATCCCAATCAACCTTCGAGTTACACAACCCATTACATCTTGTCGCGATTCTGACTCTACATAACTAGTTTCTGTGCCCTCCTACAACTATCGTTTGAGTTTCCATTTCAGTTAATTATTTTTCCAGTCGGTGATCTGAAAATTGACGGTTGTCTTGACCATAACGTAGCCCGTAGGTCAAGCCAGTAACCGGGCGACTGCATCAGCAGCTGTTTACATGACACGCTCCATTCGGCCCAATAGCGAAGTCGTCGCTGTTGCCACAGGTACGGTTCGAAAGAACAGTCTGTGTGCGTTTCATACACTGGACGCTAGCAGTGTTGACCCTCCGAAACAGCGGATGTTTTATTCAGGGCACAAATGTGTCTAAGGTAACTTACAGAGTTACTGTGCAAGACTTGTAAATCGCGAATGTACCAACACGAAGTCGAGCCGTAACAATACGTATTGCTACGTTGCATTAACCCTTGTTCGTACGTAATCGTGATATAGTGATATACGTTATTTTATTAAATAACAGTTGTTCTCATGAACGAAATTCGATACATTCATTCGTGGGGGTCTCATCCTAAACAGATTTCCATCCAAATTTAATTTGTCCTACGGAGCAAAAAAGAATGGCCAGATGGATTTTGTGGATGTTAGCACATTAGAAAAGAATGTTCTAATTCGGCGCAAAGTGTGCTGAAAATGGAGTTATACTGGACTGTTTCGTTTGATGAATTCAAAAGCATAATATGATATGATGCTCACCTTAAGCGGCGATGAGATCCTGTAACTCCCACCCTGTACATTTGCCGGATCTGTAGTATCTGATTGTGCAACCTTGGTCTCAGCTGTCTGGAGGAATTCTTGCTGTCAATAAGCCTTTCTAACCCACATGCTCTTGGGACAATATCCTCAACTTCCCTGTCGTTCATTTTTAACTCATCTTGATAACTGTTTTCATATCTGTTGCATCGTGGTTATAGATGAGACCCAGTTGTGAGAAATCAGAGCTTCGGCTAGATTCGAACTAGCGACAGAAACACCATGCCTTAACGCGGCAAACGATCTACCAGCATAGCTACGAATCCACGCCAGGAGCTCGAAAATTTCACATTTGGACTCGGTTAACCACCCAACCAACTGTATCATGTGGAATCCACCAGATGATTCAAGGGATCGACTGCCCCAGTCAGATTTCTCGAACAGTTCACACTGGAATTCACCATCGCCACTGTTGAGCATAGCAATTGTAATACTAACAAGTAGTTTTGGCAGACATGATTTTAGATGAGACCCAGTTATGATTAGATATCATAGAGGGAAAAGTTAACACATTCGCCACCTGGTTTTCATGGCGTAATTACTTAGCTAGTTTCTAGCCGAATGTCACTGACATGTAAGAGCATGAATTTTTTTTTTTTTTAACTGTAGTGTCAAACTACCCTAATATGTCACGCGATCATAACCATGATTCAAAGTCACACGTCGGTCTGGTGCGACTGCCTTCCTCGTAGACTGCAGTTGGCACTCCGATAGTCACTGGTTTATTGGGTTATTATTAGACTAACTAAACCCACTGTTAACACATCGTGTTTATGTTGGTCCTGGACGTGGAGGCACAAATCAGTGCTTATTAGGCTTTGCGTTTCGTTTATTGTTATTACCAGAACTAAGTGTTTGTGTGTTTGTGTGTGTGTGTGTGTGTATGTGTTTTAGCCGGGTCAGAACCCTGTTGCAGCAATGCGTATGCTAGTGCTTCATTGCCATGGAGCTAATTTAGCTGTTTCTTTGGTCGGATGGGAACCACTCATATGATGTTTGTATTGATTGCGATCGGAGCTTTTTAAACAGGCTATCCGGAATGAATTTAAAAATGCGAGTAGTAGAACGTATGATGTCCTGTACGAGAACATTCCACTTGTTTCACATCGGTTCCTACAGAAAAATGACACAAGCGATTTAGTATGAGCGGGCATATCAACCCTTCAGGTCAAGCTTCACAAGCCAGGCGTTTTTCATGTTCACAACACACTCAGTGCGTGGCGAGTTGAGAGTCAGCCAATCGCTTTTAACTGCGCCGTCACTTTTATCTACCAGTTTGTGATTTCTGTTCACGGACGAGTCATTTATTTAACGTAATATTATGAATTAAAATAAAGTTCAGATACGGTGAATACGTCTAGTCTATTTTATTTGGTGATGGCAAACTAATGACAGCAAGCCACTGTGTTAAGAACGTCGTTGATTTATCACCACTGAGATTACTGGTTGACCTCCCTTAACTATGTCCGTCCATTATGACTCGCTGTAATGACCTGCGAGAAGCGGGCGAAATGTCCTTGTACAGGACATCTTACGTTCTACTGTTCGCCTCTTCACATCCTCAGTTTGTTGTGTTTTCGTACGTTTTCTCTTCTTTGAGATGTTCAGCTAAGATCAAGCCGATTTCCATCATGACCATGTCTGTGTCAATTCAGTTTTCACTCTTTGCCCTTTCCTAGAAGTTTGATATCGTTACCTTTCTAAAGATCTTTGTGCACGCTGTTATCTCGGTACTGCGATTGCCTTTCCATATCGTGAGTGGCTTGATGAGGTCAAACGTATGACCTTTTGCGATTGCGTATTTGGTGCTTGAAAACTTTCCGTTTCTGGTCAGAAGTTGAGATACCGACCCATATTGCGTCACTGTTTAAACCATTTACTTGTGGATCCACCCCCCTTTTCTCTACCACACGTTTTGGCCCCTTCTGTCAATGTGCAGGTCGCCGAAATTGCAGGCGAGCTGGTTGATGACTTGTGGAGCAGGTTTTCTTGGCGGAACGATGATCAGAGCTTTGGAGAATTATCTCATGATTTGAAAACAAGCGCAGTTAAGCGGTACGACTAATGCGATTAGTGCAAATTCCAACTTACGACTTGTGATTCCCTTCGTGAAGGAGATTGGTGAGGACCTGATTCTTCGAACTGTTTCACTTTGGCCACTTGTTACCTATAGCTACTTTCAACAGTCTTGGTGGAGTATCCATTCACGTGTAGTGGATTTATGAGGAGGTTCTTTTCATGTTTTATATACTCGATTGTGCGTAATTTCCTCACTACAACGAAGCGTTTACGCTGAGCCGCTGCTCCTATGACCCATAGACGCAGATGAGAGGGCGTATGCGTTTTCTGCCCTAAGGAGTTTTACAACAGAGGAGGTGACTGGGTGTGCCATCTGGGTCCTAGAAAATAGAATATCCCATACAAGTTGCTAGTGATTTGCCTCTCCTTCATAAGCGACATGTTTCGGTCAGTTCAATTAAAAAAAGGTGTGAAAGAGTGATAAAGCGCTTATAATTAGAGAATGTTAAAATATCGCCGATATAGCGTGCACATAATACAAGTAACGGTTTATTTAAGTTGATAGTTTGTATTTGACTATTAGATGTGAAATATCTGCTAATATGGAACCTACAGAACTGCCTATTGCCACAACCTCATTGCCTATAAGCACATCAGTGGAACTCATGTTGCACAAATTATGCGCGGGGTGATATTTGATGTTCGACCTGCACAGATCATACATGTACATTCGTGGGTAATGCAAATGATCAGTCAGTTTACACTGATCAGCTACATCAAGCCTTACATGAAAAGTCGTACAGCTCTCTCTCTCTCACCTGGCTGTACTTTTGCGCACATGCATTTACTTCTCGATTGGCCTTAGTTGACCTTAGTTGATTTTTACACGACTCGCTTTATCTGTCGGTGATCCGACTTACTGGCCCCTTTGTCTTGAGTACCATAGATGGGTGAACAAAAATTCGAATCAGCCCTGAAAAAGGAGCGCCTACTATGTATATTTTGTCTGCTTCTGTCGAGTTCGAGTCCAGCCGAAATCGACTTATTTCATAATTAGGCCTCTTTGAAATGTTTCCTCCATTAGACGACTTAACTCCCCGTGCAGGACTGTAACGGTCAGTCAGGGCATCATCACCGTCATATATCTGATCATTCTAAACCAACAATATTAGATAGCGCTGTTTCACAGTCGTTACTCAACAATGTTAGTAGTAATTTTTCTAACAATGAATTCTTGTGGATCAACCAGCTGCCAGTGTGACCCAGAAAGACCCTTTCATTTCTTCCAGCTGACTACCTTACAGCCTACGAATGGACGTAATTGTCATTACCTTAGATTGTAGAAATATTCATTAATTCATTCCGCATCATCACCATCATAACAGCCATCAGCCTGATCAAAAGGTACTGTTGGTCGGGCCGCCGCTCACCTCAACAGTGACGTGGAATGTCCTAGAAGAAAATGCTACTGAGAAGTCCGAAAATTAATAAAAGACCAAGCGGAAGAACTAGAAATGATATGGGTACAAGTACACCATTGACTGCGACACATCGCCATCTCGGATAGCGTCTCTAACTAGCGGTTTGAGTGATCACGAGGACCCCATCCACGTAGGCGACACCTACCCACTCTGCTCAATGGAGCAGTCAAGGTCTTCATATTTCGTGACCACGTTGCTGCTTGACCATCATGTGGTTTCACCCAACTGTTGGTGGTCCCACCATATAATGCTCGGTACGGTAAACGATCAGATGACATATGGAGTACGTGACATAACCATCGCAAGCTGTGTACCGTGAGTAATTGACTAGTTGATCCCAAGCGTTCCGGAATGCACGTCGGCGAACGGCCACATTGCTCACGCGATCAGTCCATTTAATATGGCTAGTTGGCGGAGACAACGATAATCAAACACTGCAAGCTTGTTCATATCTTCCTTGCGAACAGGCCACGCTTTCGAACCATAAAGCAAAACGGAGCGCACACAGGCATTATATACCCTTCCTTTCAGTGACAGCCGGACGTCTTTTCGACGCCACAGATGATACAGTTTGGCAAAGGCAACTCGTGCCTTTGCTATCCTCGCTGATATCTCATCAGCAACAGTGCAGGCTGACGAGATAGTATTACCTAAGTGTATGAAACTGTTCACAGTCTCAAGCGAATTACCTGCAATAAACAAAGTAGGAGTGGAAATGTCCCAGTCTTGCAGCAACACTTTGCATTTTGAAGGTGCGAAGCGCATTCCATACAAACCAGCTCGGTCGCTCAACCTGTTCAGCATGGTCTGCATGTTTTTAGCAGAGGGACTAAGTAAAACAATATTGTCCGCATACTCTAGATCGGCCAGTCTAGCGCCAGGAAGAAGTTCAACTCCAAGCCTACTGGATTCGCGAAGGGCACCCTCCAGAATGTCGTCCATGACAACATTGAACAAGAAGCGGGAAATCGGACACCCCTGACGAACACCACTAGAAGTGATGAACGCCCGAGACAGTTGTCCATAAACTCTCACCCTGCTTGCAGAGTGAGCATACAGTGATCTCAAGAGATTCACGTATTTCTCTGGTACTCCCTTGCGAAGGAGACAGCTCCGGAGAACGTCACGATCAACTGAGTCGAAGCAGCCTTCAGACCCAAAAAGACCACGATTGTTGGTTGTCTGTAAGAGTGCCAATTTTCTAAGATCCGTCGCAAGTTAAAAATGTGGTCAACGCACCCTCGACCGGATCAGAATCCTGCCTGTTCTTCACGTATCTGGCTTTCTCTGGGCTTAGTAAGCCGACGTAAAATAAGGCCAGTGAGTAACTTGTACGCAATTGACACCAAACTGATGCCTCTGTGGTTGTCACATAGACTTCGGGACCCCTTTATGAAGACGGGAGTGAATGTTGATAGGCATTAATCACGAGGCACCTCTTCAGTTTCCCAGATTGTCTGGGGGAGTTTTGTCAGTTCTGATATCAACCTCTCCCCACCATCCTTGAAAAGAGAAGGAGGGAGGAGGTCTGAACCAGGAGTCTTATTACGCTTCAATAACTTGAGCTCCAGGATCACTTCTGCTTTCGACGGTGGACCGTCTGGAATGCATTAACTGACCGATTGGGTCCCGTCGTCCACATGATCTGGCTGAGGCCAGCTGAACTGTTCTTCAGAATGTTCAGCCCATCTGTCAAATCGGTGTGATTGACTGGTGATAAGTGAACCATCTTTTTCACATATGGTTTCACTTACACCGACTCGACGGCCAGTACAACCACGGATCAGGAAAAAAACCTTCTGCAATTGCCAGATAAATAGGCTTTTTCCATCTCTTTCGATTGTTCGACCAAATATTGCTCACGGTCTTTGCGCAAACTTTTACTCAGCTTGCGTTTAAGTTCTCGACGGTCGTCATCATATTCAGAACCAGGTAGGATCGATCGACGCTTGTTCATGAGGTTCACGAACGTGACGGAAATCCAGTTCTGTCGCAAGTGAACGGCTCCTTGGGAACATACCTATTCAGGGCAACTTCAAAAATTGTGTCATACAACATGATCTGATGGAGTCAAAATGAACCAATCGGATCGTCCAGGATCAAACTGGATTTCAATTGAACACCAGCTTTTCAGCTTCCGCTGATCCGTTCTCGGATATGTTTTCATATCCGTGCAACAAAAGTATTTATAGTGTCCTCGGTGTTCGCTTTTTGCTGGTATTCTGTTGTGTGGTATATAGCAAACTGAACTTTTTCTTGTACCCTAGGGATGCATTCATTTTAGCTACACAACTTACCTTGTTTAATGCTAGGTCGTTTGCCTCATTCATATGTTTGGTGATTTCTTAGTGTTTGGTGATCAAACAGTGGCGTTGGCGAACGTTTTTCAAAAGGATAGTGCTGTTCAGTTTCAGTGATTTTGTTGCGAAATCGACTTGCAATTTTTCGAGGCAGTACTTTTAGTTGGTTGTATAGATTCTTAACCTGGACTCCCATAGATGTTTGATCGTTTCTTTTTCAGCGGATAAATATTGAAATGTGTGGATATCTAGGGGGAGGGGGTTGACAGACTTTTTGCGATAGCCAACAGTGCTCAACGAGGTTGCTGATCACGAACAACTCCAGTCTCACTGCCGCCTACATAGTTGAACACGTGTTGTTTGCTTGTTGGCCTGTTGACGTTTCTTCGTTGAAGCACAGAGAAGTCTCATTTGAGATAGAGCCTTTGAAACGTCAAGGTCTCCGGCCCAGATGAACTCCCTCCGGATTCTTTAAATGACTGAGGTCCAGACTTGAGGAAGGAATAGAAAACTCTGAGTTAATGAAGTTGCCTCCAGTGACTTGGAATTGACCAAGTTCATCACCATTTTCAAAAAGATGTGGCGCAATTCTCACGTAAACTGTTAGTGGAATTAGCCGCTTTTGTGTTTCCTCGAAACCATTTGCAACTATTGTATCCGACAAACTAGGCTTACCGCACGAAGAACATATCAGAACGTATCTGTGACTTGCCCTTGTCCTATTTACACAGATCACGTTTCCACACTTCGTCAGATGCTTGAACACCGTCCTTCATACAAAAGAGCGGTGTTTATCGTGCTTTAAGACAGTGGTGGGGAAGTTTGCCACATTTGGCTAAAGTGAACTGAGACCGTTTACTAAGTACGTGTGCGCTCGGATGATGTGTAGATTTCACTGCCTAACCTCAGGCCAGATTCCGAGTTGTCGTATTTTGTTGCCGACATTCAGCACATTAAGTAAGATGCAACAAAATTTTCCAGCCTCCTTTCTGTTGTTCAAAGGTACAAGAAACAAGATCTTAGTATGTACTCCGACGTGCTATGAAGGTGATTATTGGAAAATGAGAACAGGTATTAAACTTCGACGCTTAGAGTATTCCGACGATATAGCTCTAATCTGTGACCGTTCGCGGGAAGCCTATGACATCCTAGACAGGTTTGAATTTTTATGACCTTTGCATCTTCTAAATGCAAGGTGCTGTCGCTAGAATGATAAAGTTCTGTGCCTGCTGTGTGTTCAGCATGTGATGTGGGCGCTGGCATGGGCGATTGTTTCAGTAAAACATTCCCGGTTTATTGGTCCCAGTCCGAATTATATTGAACACTTTTGGTTGGTGACGTTGTGTGATATGGCGAAGATTCAGTACCAATTTCGTTTTAGTTTCGGGTCTCTTTTTTCATCACTTCTTTCCGCCCCCCAACTCGATATCTTCCTCTTCCGTCTCACATAACTCCGTTTTGTTTTGATATGTATATATAGATATGGGATAGGTTCACCACAAATTACAGACAATAAATAAATAGGTAAATAAATATCACTCAGTGGTGACACTGTTTGTAGTTCGGATTATGTTGATGCTTTATTCTGCGATTAATCGTGATATTGAGATTCACTGTGTCTTGCCTCTTAAATGCACTCAGTGACAGGTTCGTATGTGTTAAACTTTAACGGTGATTGGTTAGAGTTGTCGAATAGATTTGTTTGTCTTGGTGATCGCACATATGTTGATGGAGATAGGAAGGAAGCGGTCAGCATCACATTACAAAATCTTTAATGTTTTTGCTCACATACGTCGTCTCTGGTGACGGAAAGACGTATGGTCTAACACTTTGGATATCTGTTACTTGCGAATAAAGAGTTGGCAGTTCTTTGTTTTGAGGTTGTCCTTCTTTATCTTCAGCTCTCACCGTCGACATTTTGTCTGATTTATTGTCTTAAGGAACATTACATAATTTCCAAAGGTATGCATTTTACGTGAACGAACAAACAAATATGAGCTGTAGTGTTTACTGCGACACAGGTGGTAGTTTTCCTTTACGACCAAATGTGGGCATACTACTCATTATGACTACCGCCTATTTCAAGCACTTTTTCTCATCCCACTTCTTTATTTCATTTATGTTCTCTTGCATTTCTTTCTCTCTCCTCAAAGTGTCCCTCTGGTCGAAGGCGACAGAGCAGTCCTGGCTGCCAAGTTTCTACAGGGTCGCCACCTCCACTACCACCGTCATGCCCCTCTTCTCGGAATGGGGTTAGTCTAACCACCTCGTTCAACAAACTCAACTTACGTGGACGGTGTCGCGGTGGCAGTGGTGTGGCTGCAACAGCCATTGCTTCCATAATGAACAGTGATGCGTACGTTCGTCCGGTCCCGGGCGCGGTAAACTCACTGAGCCCTTCCTCGTTGGAACCAATTCCTCAGGGTCAAGAGCTGTCCGTCGTTACGACCAATTTGTCTATGGCGGCCAGTCAAAACACAGTTCACTCACCAGGTATGGTTTGTTGACCCCTGCAAGGTGAATGAGTTAGCCCGGCCGAGCTATGCTTTGCGTTTTTGTTGTTGTTTGTCGCTACCATACCTCCCAGTATACAGCAGAAATTTCATGACACACAACATAATACTATTGTGTGTTGCAGTGTCATTCGTCTGGCTTGGTTCCGGCTGTACCGTCGTTAGTCTCCTTCAAAAAATTGGATTGGATATCATTCCTTCTCTACCTGCTCTTTGGTCACACAGGTCACACGTTGAGGTATGTCAGTGACAACGGCTCTAATCATATTTGTTGGATCTCGCACGGGCAACAACGAATAGTTTGACTCAGTGATCTTGCACATTTGTTTCAAAGCCTCTATCTCTTACTACGGTAGACGGCAGAAAAAGCAGTTGAACATGTGTATCGTACAGTTTGTAATCAAGCCATAAGGAGCAACAGAACCATGGATACGCCAATGTGAGACGAGGAATATCATTGATCAAAATACTTTACTGTCGAAGGGTTTGAGAGAAGATGTTCGGCTCCACCAATATGTCCGTGATGATGTAAATGATGGTTACCTAACTCAACAAATCTGTGGTTCAATTGAGATGGGTTAAAATCAAACGAATTAGCGTTCCGAACCTCTCGGATAGTCCTTATAGTGCTGTTTAAATTGGGTCAATTAAAGTGTACTCGTGTCAACAGAAGGCACCGTTCAATTGTGTTGATGTGTGACAGATGTTTATAAGACAGCAGTATTATGTGATCCACTTGACTAAGGGACCACACTTGTTCAGTGTCCAGTCGTGTTCAGTTTCGTGCATCCTGTCCGAAACTGTCGTATCAGTGTCACCGGCTGACGAATTCAAGCGGAAGTTTGATGCACCTATTGGGGATACCAAGCCTGGTTATCGGAAATTTTACGGTAGGTTGAAGCCGCTTTCAGCGTTTCGCCGTTCTTTGTCCGTTGCACGTCGAAGTGTTCTCATACTACCTTTGGTACGAAGTGCCTAAGTATCTATTCTGTTTTTGAATAACTTTTTCTACCTTTACACTTGTATTGAGTGACCTGTTTTATCTCCTTTGTCTCAAGCATGTTACTCTACTGCTGGACGCACACATACAAGCAACCAGGCTACAGTGAAGCATAACCAAAAGGGAACAGATAAGGTCATGACAGCTGTGTACATAATAGTGGGGACTTATTGCCGATTTTTTCACTGACGTAACATGTCGAAGCATCAGCGTAGCTAGAGCCTTATTACGAGGCGTTTCTGATCATACAGAAACCGACGGATACATTTGGTGGATATCTTCGCAATAACTTGCAGGATATGTTCGTTTGTGACACGCAAAAGGATGCTAATTCTTTCGCTAACGTTCACTTTGTGATCCGTTTCAAATATTTGATGAATTGGGCTTGTGAAGCTGCTGCTGCAAACAGGGTAACCAGTTGGGTTCGCTGATTTGAGCATTCCGAGATCAACTGCTTCTCCCTGTGCAACTCCTCTCACGGTTACGCACCAAACTGCAAATCATTTGGGATATAATCTAATCTCCATGGTGCCCTTTGCTTGAAATTACCGTTAGTTGTACTGCTTGCTGTATTGCACGAAGTTTAGCAGCGTAATGAGCTCACAGAATGATTGCGTTCAGGAATTGCTTCAATGTCCCAGGCCAACCACGGCGCCCACAAACTGCACGTGTAGCAGAACACTCTTCTTACCTTACCGTTGTCAAACAAACATTTCCCGTTAAGTTCCTCTGCTGTTTCGCTTTCTTTTCTCATAGTCTGAAATAGGTCAGCTATTTGTGGTTGGCCTCCAAACTAACAGACATTCACCACTGTTTCAGAAGTTGAAAGAAGTTTTGTAGGTTGCTGTTCCCAGTGGTCACTGCCGACGTGGTGGGCAGTTACTTCGACCTTGTTGGATCTCACGGACACCACGTACGACAGAGAATCCAACCCACAATCTATGAATAGATGGCAGTTTGGTAAGCCGTCACCATTTGACCACAAGATAGTGGTCACAAAGACTGCAGGAAGGTATGCAAACTATTTTCACAACCTGTCACACTTCCTTTTCTCGTAGGTTGAAATCGATCATGGATGCGATTCCTTGGCCTGATTGACTTTGACGAGACCTAACATAGTCGAAACAGCTGTCCATCATCTTCAAAAACGTTCTCGTGGCTTGGGTCTTCATTTTGTTTCACATAAGTTAATGGACATCCACAGTCTTTTAGAACGAATAAGAGAGAACCAGCTCATTATTGCAGCCTAGCGCTTATGAACATTCATTTTGTCATTGAGAACTGCTCGTCGGCTCTCTTGTATACTATGAGACAAGTTTTGGAGATAGGGATGTTGGCCAATAAGTGTTCGTTTTCTGATAGATAGATAGATAGATAGATAGATAGATAGATAGATAGATAGATAGATAGATAGTTTTCTGATAGATAGTAAACAGCTGAAGAAAGATCCGAGCATTATCATCTTACCACCGGACAAGGGCTCCGGTGTAATCATCCTGAATAAAACTGATTATATCTCTAAAATGTCACAAATTCTGGCAGATCGCTCGAAATTCCGTCTGGATGATAAGCAGAAAGATTTCACTATATCTGCTGAAAAACAAGTCACTGACCGTCTCCGGAACCTAAGAAAGGGCGGTTTGATTGATCAGAAAACCTACTATGAACTCTTACCCAAAGGATCCCAGATACCCTAAATGTATGGCTTACCGAAAACTCACAAACCTAGCATACCTTTAAGACCCATACTATCGATGGTCAACTCGGCATACCATAAACTGGCCCAGTGGCTCGTCAGGTTACTGCAACCACTCCGCAGGAAGATTGCTGAACATAGTCTGAAGGACTCATTTTCATTTGTTCATTCCATAAGAGATCTCAAAATAAAGGACAAGATAATGGTATCTTCTGATGTAAAATCACTCTTTACAAATGTTTCGCTAACTGAAATGATATCGACTATTCATGACTTTGCAGCAGAGCAAAACATATCCCTCACACTACCTTTGTTTGAAATTTGTAAGCTCTTGTACCTGTGTACTATGAATATTCAGTTTTTATTCAGTGGTAAATTTTACCGACAAATTGATGGTGTAGCGATGGGAAGTCCACTGGGGCCAGTACTGGCTGATATTTTTACGGCCTATTTAGAAAGACAAGCAGCAACAGCTATTCGCTCTACAACGCTGTATAGGCGATATGTCGACGACATATTCTGTGTGTGTAACTCACGAGAACATGCTAACCAACTTTGTATACAACTAAATGATCTGTACCCGAACATTTCGTCCACCACAGAAGTCCAGGAGAACAACAAACTTTCCTTCTTAGATGTGGAAATGTCTGTGAACGCTGATAGGTCCATCACGAGAAGAGTGTACAGGAAGCCCACTTGGGCGGGGCAGTGTATTCATTTCAAAAGTTTTGCACCAACATCGCTCAAACGTGGCCTCGTTCGAACTCTCTTCAGTAGGGTTCGCAGAATTTGCTCACCCGAGACGATCGAGGAGGAATCAGCTTTTATCTACCAAACGCTGGTGTACAATGGATACCCCGTGCGCTTTATCTCGAAATACGCTAGAGAAGTGTTGAAATGGTCAATATCAGAAACAGTGTTTCGCAAACCCGTGTATATAACACTGCCATACATGGGTGAGGATGTAACCACCCTCATCCAACGTAGACTGAAGTATGCCCTCAGTGCTGCGCACAACGCGGCGGAATTAAGACTGTTCGTTTTCTGTCTATCGTCCGTGCAGTCGGTGGTCTGTTTTTTCTTCGATTTGATGAAGTGTATAGAAACGGTAGTTGATCCTCCAGTATCAACTTGATGTTCGGGTGTGCTTTGTTGATCACTGACAACAGTTGCGCTGAACTAGTAAGTTGCGCACGAATAATGCCCCTCAGTTGTTCTGTCGAAATTTTACGCATGAAGTTGTTTCTTCAACATCCTGATTTCTTCCGAGCTTCTTATCAGTTCCCAATCGACCTGAGTGTGTGCTCGCCTTCACACTTACAGTGAATTCAGTGAATGCAATGGTTGGGCACTGTAGCATTTTACACTTCATTTTTAATTTCGTGTGCACGTGATGTCTGGGTTGAGGGATTTGCTTTCGGACATGACTGCACATTGGTCAGCAGAATTCAAGTGTCTGCTCGTACAGTATACCAATCACACGGTGAGTTTCCTCACATGCATGGTCCTGTTGTTGGAGCGGTTATCAGTTGGACGGTTACGATCGAACAGCCGGTCGCGAACACATTCGGAGCGTGTAGTTTCGATAGCCCTAGGTCAGCTTATTCACGTGAATCTCAGATAGTTGACGTGATCAGTGATGAGCGTGATAAACATCATATGTTAGCGACATGAACGCGTGTCATCCAAGCGTTTGAACTGGCCATGAATTACTGTCTATGGTGATGAGGATGAGGATGATTGAACTGTTGAATGATGCACAAGACGGATGGTATTAGCTGTACGAACGCCTGTAGTTGGCCTTCTGCTGGCACTACCGGTTTTAAGCTTAAACGTCGAGATGATCGTTCTCAACCCATCCTGAGTGGAATGAGGAATGTGAAGCTTATCAAATGCATAATCTGAATTTTCACCATGGCGTGGAATTTTCTGAAGGCACAAACAAAGACTATGTGTGTCAGCTCTTGTTTACACGCTGGTTTTTTTTATAACAAAAAAGTCGTCCCACCTACCTGATTATAAGCTCTCAAAATAACAAAATAGATCGGACGATTTTTACTCACAAATTGTGAACTGACTGCGTTTTTTTTGCACCCGTACCGTTCGCTGCTCATTTGAGGGTTTGAGACCATGCTTCAAAGTAACGAACAGCCTTGGCCACAGCCTTTATCTCATCGCGGCGGTGATAGTGGGCACGACGTTTCATTACTCCATACTTCGACTATATTACGGAGATGCCGGTTGTAAGCAGTTGTTCAGTTCGATCGGGTTTGAACAGATGGGGCACGAATACACGTCGGAAACTGTAATAGTATGTGACGACGTGGTTTATCATTCGCCTTTGTAGTGCTTGTTTTCAAAGGGCAATTACCAAGGCGCTCGACCACTGTTGTTATCGTCTAGTCACCATACTGGAAATGTACGGAGTTTGGCGAAGGGTAATATCGCAAGCTCGTGGTACTGAGGTTGCTAACGATCCCGACAACGCAAATCAGAAATGCTAGCGAACGCGTATGCTGATGGCGATTTCCGCGACCGTAGTTAATGAAGTTACTACTGTTAACCGCATCGGGTTTGCTGGTTTTTCTGAAAATTCTCATGCGGACATCTTGAGCGAGAGAGATGTGGGTCACTATTGATTCACGTTGTAAAGGTTTAAATGCAGTTTATAGGTATGAACGAAAACCTACATTTGTGAGAACAACCACGGTCTGATTGGTTTACCCATGCTATCACTATGCTGCTTTGATTTGGTATTAATGACAAAATGACAGGGTTTACACGGAACCTTGACAGAAGACAGTTAATTTACTTCACTAGCATGAACCAGCTCATTGTGGACTGTCTTGCTTCTAGAGTGACGACTGTAAACGCGAAAAAGAGGTAGCAAAATAACTGTCTTGACAGTAGGGACTTGTTCTGTTATCCCAGCCTAGAAACTGAAACACCCGCGTTAGTTCAGACCTACTCCACCCTCTTTGGCAACGCTGTTTTCACGTCAACATAAAACAAGCCAACCTGAGCACCGATTGAAGTAACCCCTTCACTCTGATTGTAAGGCCAGTCCACCACAATGGGCCCATTGTTTTACTACCTGACGTCTTGGTTCTCCTAATGACAACAGTCATTGAGTTCCCCATTTGTAAAACTTGTATAGTTAGTAAATTAACGATATGTGAAATTGGGCTGTCACCAAAGTGAGAAGGCGAAAACCTCAGCACTGTACTGTAACCGAGCTCTCGATGGGCTCTCGTTTGTTCACCTAAGAGAGATTTAGGACCTCCTTCCAATCACAGTCAGTGGGTATTATCCTTGAAAAACGCATGAACCTGGTCGAATTCGGCTTGTACCAACCGAAATGTTCAATCACCTACACTGATCTATTCATCGCTCAACAGGTTTGCTGGTTTATATGAGTTCAACTTGACGAACAGTCCTAATCACAGAGGTTATTGACTAGAGTCAATAAGACACGATAATAAGTTACAGCTCCTCTTTGTCGAGTAACCTGGGAAACTGCTTTTAATGGTTTCATCCCGATACCGTTCATTATTAGGTCTGTTTACATCTCGAAAGGCAAATATTCAGCTCCCGATAACGTCAGGTTCAGCATCGGTGAATAAGAGTTACAATGATTGGGGTGAAAATGGAACTGCAGGATTTTAAGTGTGATGTATGGCCAAACTAGTAGTGTTCACGTTACTATTCGCTGAGATGTGCGATAAGGTCTGTGTAAATGTGTTTTGATATGAATAAGATTGTAAGTAAGTAGGGGATCACTGAAGAGCTGCATATTCATGTGATTATTTTCTTCACTGGTTTTGTCAACAAACTTCTCACATGCCTTCCTACAAGAATCAACAATACTGTGGATAAAATATACGTGCTTTATGCCGCTGTTCCGCGCCAGAAATTTCTCAGATTTGCTCATGAGTTCGGAATCTTTGTTAGAAAGATTAAGAGAGACCACAAGAGAACGGCATCAGTAGGGAAATATGCAAGCTTTCATAAATCTTGAAACGAGGTGACGAGGGGCGAAAAATGCTTTCAAACGAATCACACTAAAAATGAGTTGCCTGATTTCCATGAGAACTGTATCGATGTGGAGTATCCAGTGCACATAATGGTGATGTATATTTCCCAACGCATCTGTGAGACATGCATTGGACTCAGTGCGGTCAGTACACGAAATAACAGTAGGTGTGATTAATACTAGTGCAGTGAAGATGAGCGATTATATTATACAACTCATACCGCGACTATTCAGTAGTAGGTGCAGAACACATATTTTGACATCGTACAATCCACATGAAGAATGCAGGAAGGATCATCAAAGTGCATCATCGCCCATAATGGTCTCTGCTACGACAAAAAAAGCGTAGTAACACGGAACAGAGTGACAGTTCACAATAAAAGTTGGTATATGTAATACTGGGGGCATAATTCTTTTGTGGACAAAATGTTATCCGGAAATGTGACATCGGATCAAATTACCGTTTACAAGGTTATGTGGATAACGTATCTGAAATGCTTGTCATGGAAACCTTAGTAAAAGTTTTCAGAAATTGAACAACAAGGGATTTCGTTGCAGTTTACCAAAGCTGGTATTAGAAAAATGTGAAAATAAATTCAAGCGCGCAGGGAGGAACAGGAAAATCGCTGACAATTGAGCAACATTTCGTTACTGGCTCGAAAAAGTCTGGAAATAGGATATCTGCTGGATTGTTCATTAAACATTGGTGTTGAGTATTATCTCGCGTGATAGGAATTTATGGAACTAAAACCGAAGACATTTACGCGTAATAAACAGGAAAACGCAAAATGCTGATCCGAACTATAACGAATAATACAATGTATAACTTTTTTTTTTAAAAAAAAGCTGTTATGCGACTTCAATCTTTGTCGGTTAGTTAATTTAAAAAATACGTCGCTAGCAAATAGTTACTATACTACAGTATGACTAACGGCTTCTCCAGATTTTTTTAAAACATAGGTTCGTGCTATACAAAAGATATTGATCAAAATGGATATGTAGTATAACACAGTGTGACAAAGTAAATATTATTTATCTGAACTATAGTCGTCTAAGCATGAGTACAACCTGATCATGTATTTCCACGTGCTGTTCATGGGTTGCTAAGTTCGTCATCACTATCATCGTCACAACAACTGACCAGAAGGTATAGAGGCTCTGGCCGCCGCTCAATTCAACAGTGTCGTGGAATATCCAAAAAAGAGAAAGCGTTACTGGAAGGACTAAAAAAACAACAAAAGAAGACTGAGCGGAAGAACTAGAACTGGTATGAGTGGAGGTGCGCCATTGACTATGGCATACCGCCATCTCGGATGGCGTTTCTAACCAATGATTTGAGTAATCATCAGGACCCGATCCAGGTAGGCAACATCTGGCCACTTTATTCAATAGAACAGTCGGAGTGTTCATATTTTGTCACCACGTTGTTGCTTGACTACTACCCGACCTATTCTGCTGCCTTGGCTTGGCGGTCAGGCTTGTGCACTGCATCAGTCCGCAGGATTATGCTGACTAGGACCTCGGCCCTTATAGGTGCAACCTTGCCAGACAGATCAAAGGGGAACACTGAGACGAAAAGCTTTTGCACTCATAAGATTGTATATCGCGCTATTGATCGCGAAGGAATGCTTAGATAGCGAGGTACGATCCTATGAGTATACATCAAAACCACTTTTAGAGTCGCGGCACTGGTGTCTTCGGAATGAAGAGGAAGAACCATTAGAACGAGTACCCTCCAGCAAAGAGCATTTCGATCGTCCAACAGTTGACCGTGACCGCCAGCGTATTATCCAGTATAGTCGAAAACTATCCCGGCTGACAGTAACGTTTACCATTAACAAGTGAAACCATAACACATACATTTCGAGATATTCTTGAATAGTTTGCGATTTGTCAATTGTTCATCCCACATGGGATAAGAATAGAAAGGGTGACAAGGTGACTCCTTGTAATATATCGGAGATGGTTCTCATAAGAGAGGACATGAGGTTGTTGAAACATGTGTGCTTTGTTCTGTTGGTTAATGTTGTGCCGTGTCCTCTCCTAATCTCTTCCAAACAAAAACCGGGTGACCGGATTCTTGGGGTGAACCAAACTAGTATAAAGCCAATAGTAAATGTGTTACAACCACTACCTATTTTATGAATCAGTGTACACAATACAAGTATGAATACTAATTCAGATGGGTCTTAGTAACGGGAGCCAAGTATATGTGTCACGGTCAGTATGAGATGAACTGCCCAACACAGGGTCAACTACTTTGTGTGAGGGCGAAGCAGTTCAAGGTCGGTTAAGGATAGTTTCTAGGCTGGTCAACCGTGAGATAGGGCCAGAGTTGCCACAATGCGAGGAGAGGTATCATGTTATGATTGGTTACTATCCCCAAGAATGAAATATATATATATATATACATATATAATATTATATATTAATTAGGTCCGATTTGACATCAATGGCCAATTGTTGAATTTCGGTCACTTCAACTACTCATCTGAATGCACATCATCAGTGTTGTTCTGGTTGAATGACGTATATACTGGAGTATTAAGTAAGCATTCGTTAAACATTACTTCCTCAGAATTAGCTTCTGACCTGTATTAACTATAATGGTGCAATAATGGTGCAATCTGGAAAGTATACATGGGGACTGGTCACAACGAGCCCAATAATTTCGGGTCGATCTTGTTATTACCGGTTACCTCAGAGATTATAGACACTGGCCGAGAATTAGTTACGCGAACACTTAATTCGAATTTTACTGTCATCTGATAACCAAATGGATTTTGAAAATGATTTTCAAACTTGACAACTTTTATTACTGCCGGAGAAGAACGGAAAAAGGGGTTGGTGAAAACGATCCGGTTGTTGTTCTCGTAGCTTTTTTTTAGTCTTCGACGGAGTAATCCATTCACTAATTTGTATACGACTCCATAGGTAGGGTGCTCCTTTTGCCCACCGGCTGTTTGCAAGGTTGGCACTATAATGTCAAAACCAACAGTGCGTTTTTTGGTCAGTACTGTGCGACCAACAGAGTTGTGCCACGAGATCTCGTAGTAGGGCCCTTGCTTTTTATTTTTGTAATCATGTTCAGAATTTTTTAGTATGTTTGGTCTTGGATATTGCCGTATATTTGTGTTACTGAAATCGGGCGCATAGTGGCTAGTGCCGCAGAGACCAAAAAGCTATGAAGTGATTTGAACGTTTTGCACTGCTGGGTTGCGGGCAACCATTTCCTGTCTAACACGATTAAGTGCAAGATTACGCGTCTTTTTTTGCTGTACTGCATATCTTCTTGACGGTGTAAATTGTAGTACTGTTATCCATAAGCCGGACATTGGGACGATTTTTTCAAATGACTTTAGCCTATCTCTTAACTAGGCATCAACGGTTTTAAGGGTACTTGGGTTACTCTACACTGTTTGAATCCTTTCATTCAGATCGTCCTGTGATTATGTTCAACTCAGTGATACGTCCTCATCTTGATGTAAATGTCCAAACTCATTTGCCTTTTACGGGGCATTGTTCTTGTTGAAAAAGCGCGACGAAGAATCATGAGGGGTTTACGACACTTCGTTCAGTATCCTATTCAGATAGGTTGTGTAAACTGAGATGGTTTTTCAGTGTATTGTCGTCTCTTCAAGAGAGATTTAATCTCTGAACATAGGATGCTCTATCATCCTTAACAACCGTGAAGAAATATGCATTTATCTAACCCAAACATCCGCCGCAGCACTGAGTCATCAGAGTTACTGAGAACACTTCTTCGATGTTCGAGTGTATTCACTCTGAAATAACCTGTCGGAATCTATCGTAACAGCACCGCCAGCAGAAAAGTAAATGCGTGAATGTGACGGGCGTATTAAGGAAACCAAGCGAAATGTTCGGGCAACTTGCCAGTCGAAATCATTGCAGTAGGGTGATAGTATGCCTTACCTCTTGTTTGTCGTTAGTTCGTTGTGGTTTGCTGTATGCTGACGTGCGTTTGCAATGTTCTTGGCAGATTATGGTTAGGTTTGTGTATCGTTTATTTCTGTTTAGCTTTTACGTTTTGTCCTTATTGACTTTCTAGATATGACAGTGTCTACCGATTTCTGTTTGCTTTCTGACCTGTTCCACTCGGAATCAGAAGTTTGTGAATGCACTTAGCTTCCTCCAATCCGTAAATTTCTTGTGATTCCCGTGGATGATGTTTTTGCCTTTGCAGTTGCTTAATTCTACATTATTAGCATATTTTTTAAACCAGTTTCTCTGTCCTCGGGGGCTAATGATAAAAACAGCATTGCACTTTGAGTGTGTCAATACGTGATCAGAGTCGTGTGTGTCTGCTCAGTCCGAACTGTGACACCCCGTTTTTCTGAATGTGTGGTTCGAGATTGATCTTTGTGCGTGGTGGAGTGGTGGCTCTGATTGACTGTGCTGTCTCAGCCCCTGTCTCAAAATCCATGTGTGCCTACGCTCGTGTGCATTAGCCAACCACCCCGTATAAGTAGTCCGTTTGCGAGTCTGGATCGGTTAATATCCATCAGCTCGACTGAAAACACCCATGTTGGTGTATGTTTCATCACTGATGATGTGAGTCGGAGGTGCTTTCTGTGTCTGTTTCTCATGTTATTCTCTTCATTCTACCATGCTCAACTGTTGAATACGTTAACTTCTATGGATGATCGATTTGTTTGCTATTGTCTGAATGCAACTAACAATCAAGCGTGGAATACGGTTCATTGGAGTTGTGATCGCATGCACAACATCACGGAGTTCTATAAGCAGGCATTGTGTCATCCTCTGTCGTCTTTCGATTTAAAAGAACATCGTTTTCCCAACTGAGTCTTTAGTATTGTCAAGACCTGTATTCAAGCCAGTGCGTTAACACAGTGAGTACATTCGGTGTTTATAAGCCTACCTTAGAAACGGATATCCTCTGGTCTTAACTATAACAAACTGAGCATATGCATCATTTGATTTATTAACCTACACTGGTCAACGCCAAATGAAACACGTCTGTTTTCTACTTTCGCTCTCTAGTTCGATCGTTGTACTATTGTGAGTGTTCTGCTGTGACTACGGTACGAATGAGAATCAATCTATCTTACTTCACCAGACCGACAAATTCCAACTGCGCATCAAGCCTAAGTTTGTCTCGAGAGTTGACATCACGCGTTAGTCATTGGTTGTTAGCAAAATGTCGCTAGCTATCGGAACACGACTGCTACATTGGTATCATGTATATATCTTGCAAACAACTCCCTCGATAATTATTTCTGTCTTTAGATGTGCATCCTTTAATATTGGTGGTTAATTCTGAGACTAAGTTCCCTGGATCCCCAGCATGACAGTTGGGTCTCTGTAATGTTGGTTACCAACACTCCACATATGACGCTCACCTGGTCCTCCAGGGTTGCTCATGTCCCTGTTGAGTATGAGCAGTGCTATTCGGTGTGTACATTGATGTAAGTACAAAGAACTGCGTTAGTAGTAAATCGGAGAGCAGGCGGTGACAGTGAGGCGCCCCAGAATTCTGAACAAGAGGCTGTAAGTGACTTCCAACTCGATGTTGACATAGTTGCACGAAATTTGGCTATCATACTGCTCTATATAGGATTCTACAAAACGAAGTGGCCACTTGTCACCATGTAATGCTCACGTAGTGAATGCTGTGTGAGGAAAGCGGTGATTTTGTATTTAGGTGGCTAAGTTGGCTACAGTTTGGAGTTTAGGAGGTTCAGTGGAGGATGAGATCAAAACTGCAAACCACTGGGTACCATGACAATTCATTGTCGTTTTTTTCAGGAGTTAGCTAAAAACGTCCATCACGTTGAGTGGATAATGGGGTTGATAGGCTAACAAGTCAAGTCGAAGTTTTGAATAGTTCGCAGACTTCAGTATGGCTACGGGAAGCGTGAACATAAAGAGAACATGAAAAGTACTGGATAAAGCGGGCAAAGAAATCACATCACTGGCGCTTACTAATATTGGTACGATTTTGAAGAGTATGTGTTTTTGCATATATATATATATGTCGATATTATGCGAAGCAGCAAGGGAGTGGCTTTACTTGAAATATCCAGATTACCCTTTTCGACTAATCAGTTTGAAAAGTGTCTCGCCACCGTAGCTTCATAACGTCGTTTGACACCGGCTTGATTAATTGACCTTTGTTAGGTACTGTACGATATCGGAGGTCCTCTTGATCTATGACTGTAAATAAGATTTTGTTTGTGTGACAACTGTGAAGTAACTACACAGATCGAGGCTGTGTACACTGTAGGAATGTCTCTGTGTACTATTCCTTGTGAAGCTTCATATAATCGATGTCGAAGTTACGTGTTATTCATCGCTTCTCTGTCGTTTATGAAATCTTCAAACAGGGCAATAGCTGACCGCTCGCCATGACGTGTGCCAGTAACATACCATCAAAATACCGAGCCAGTCAGATGATTAAGCTTGAAACGGCTAATTTGTCTCACTTGGTGGATTATTGTTCAGCTTCAGATAGTATGGGCGTGTTGGTCTTCAAATGTATCAACCGAAGGACATGGAAAAAGTACACACATAACGATAGCACATTGGAGCAAGGCCTACTAGTTGTGGATAAAAGAGTGAGCAATGTCTCTACTGTCTGTTTGCTTCCTTCCAATGGTGAGGACATCTTTGGACGAGCTTCGAGTGCACACCTGAGAGATTTTTCCGTCACAGTTCTTACCAGTAACGCCTTGGTTCGTACACAAACAAATATACGGAACATGTATTCTTTTTACGTACATTTGAACAACCGTATCATAGTGGCTTTCTGCATACTCGCGGCGTGTGTGACCGGATTTGCTTTGTCATGGATGCATCTGTTGTGTATGTCCAGAAGCCTGTGTGTATTAATGTGCGTATATTCTCAGCTTCAAAAATCCTTTTTGGGAATGGTGTACGTCAAAATTCTTCGATGGTTCTTTTTAGCAGTCCGGCTGCTTTAGACTGAAAATTATACACCTGGAGAGATATTAGGTGTATGAAATCACCAGTTTGTCAAACACCCTTCAATTTATATCAGCCATTGTTCCGTAAAACTAGTGGTAATCGGAAGAATATCGAGAGCTTTGTGATATAGATGCCATCCAATGTCTTCTACTGATCTATTGCTGCCAATGATAGTAAGAGTGATGATAGTCGGTCACGTGTGTGGCTATCGTGACCATTACTGTCGGCAGCTGGATAGTATCCAACCTGTGACCCAGCTTTTCGAACGATAGACAACGTTTTGTGGTGTATAAACTTGAGACACACTTTATACGTTAGATTATCTTGCGGTGGCAGCTAGGAAAGATTTGTCTATCTTGATAATAATTCCAGCAGTGAACAGCATTAGGAAATATTTTCACTCCGGCTTTAATAGTGTGGCTCTGTTTGATTCGGGCTAGTGGTTTGCTAATCGATTCCTGCATCAGGGAGAAATTTTGAACGCTTCCCTCGTTGTTATCGAGAGTGACATGAACTTCGGTCACAGCTCTCATAACGCATGTTCACTGCTGGCAAATCAACCGTGGGATCTGGCTGTTGGAGACGAAGGCAGTTTTGTTAATAGTGTCTGGTGTTTAAGCTAATCAAATTCCGCCACTCACTTGACATCTGCTTGTCCAGGATTCCTAACCCTGATGGATATAATGAAGTTCAGATCAAGCTTTCTTCACAATTATACTTCGGGTAACCCTGTCTGAGTGCCCGCCGAACACGGATGAGTTTGTATAATCCTTTATCCGTGTTTATGGTCAGTTAATTTTTTCGACGACGAGTGATGCACAGTTTTATCTTTGTTACACTTGCACGTGCATACGTGTTGATCTGCGGCCTGGTCCAGACGAAGTGTACGTTTTACGTGCCTCCTTTTTTGATCAGCCTTCTATACAGATCCATAGCGTGTCAGCATGTTTTTCTCATCGTTTCGGTTGTTCGTTTTTATCTTGTACTTTCCTCTTACATTCATAGGTGGTATCCCAATCCGGCAGACTTGCAAACGAGGTATGGATACACCCCAAATGAACAAAACTACACACACCCCTCCCACCGGTTCTTTGGATCACGGGCAGCAATTTTTCCCGTGCTGCCCTTGTCGGGTTGAATACCATGCTGCATCACTGGATTCCAAGAGTGGTTATGTAAGTCCTTTCTGTCGCATTTAGGCAATTCGAATTTGCTTTAAATGAAACACAACCAGGTAAAAGTAGCCAACAGCGTGGCCTCATTATTGTTAAGGCCTAGTCCAAGGTTGCCTGGTTCAAGGAGGTGGGTTGGCTTGTGGGCTTAACTCCGGGTCCTTGATCAAACGATCTAACTGATAAGGCAGTGCGCTGAACCATGCAGTTCGTGGGTGACTTGAGGCTGCTGACCAACACATAAGCCCGTAGGCCCCATGAACGAGGTTTAACCAGTTTGACTTCTTTCTTCTTAACCTCAGACGGTCTTTTTTCAGCAATTCTCATCATGGTTGTAGAACATTTTGTGATCAGTGGAAACCACCAATATGATTCTATTGATGATGATGAATCACTCAGTGTAACCAGTACACTGTGCAAGAGGTTGCTACAGAAACAACGGGTTATTTTAATGATTTTTCAGAGTGTCAGTCTGATCTAGCCATGCAGACCCATGAAGCCAAGGCAGTCCATAACTAACCAGGATATTCCTTTGTCTCCTTCTGTTTGCCAGAATCCGTAGTAGCCCAGCGACCACGACACCGTTTGTCGGCCACACGCTTGCGCACTCAAGTTCCAGTTACCGAAACTGCTTCTGTCTAGACCTGGCTGCGTGACAGTATTCAGCTGACCTTTGACCTTATATGTAGCATGGCAACGGCAACTTTGTGGTGTAAGGGCTGAAAACAGCGAGTTTTTTAGAGGGTGGTAATCAGCACGCTTTTTAAATGAGATCATCGGCTTGGTATACTCAATAATTTTCATTCTACTACAGTGTAGGACGCGATGGTTAACAGTACGTTTGTTGTACTTTTTTGCTGGTGTGCAACCGGCATCGACAACTGTGTTCTTTCTGCAAACGTCGACTGTCACCCGTTCGGATAAGTGGAGAAAGCACCATCCTCACCCAAGTGTCATACACATTTAACACGAGAAAGGACTATATGAAATGGCAAACGTACCACCACTGGAAGGTATTAGCAAGGAGTCCCTTTGCGGGATTCTGTGAACATTTTGGGAGATTTGTGATCCACTAGTTACTACTGCTCAAGGAGAACGAACGGTTATGTCGTGTAGTGAGTTGCGCTGATGGTTAAGTGAAACGATACCTATCTAACTGAACAATCCGTACCTATATGTGCGCGAAAATTTTCAATGACTTGTTACGCTACGGCTAGCTGCTGTGCGCTTGCATCTGTCGGACTCGCATGCGTAATTGTTAAGAAAGTGTAAAACGTCGTTTTCATACTTTCACGCTAACAGTGTGCATATTGCGAATAAACTGTTTTGAATTTGTAACTGTTGGTGGCTAATGACAACACTAACTATGGTAAAAACTTCTAGTTTGAATACGTGAATTGCCCAAAAAGAAAGCCTTATGAGGATGTTTGACTGAAGGGCCTCTTGTTAAACTCGCTGGAGGAATTTTGTCGATCTCATTTTCCACCTAACAGTTTCCCCGTTCAGTCGATATTTATGAATGAAACCGTTCTGTCAAGAAGACGGCAACAATATCAACGATATGTGTATACCGAACAAATTTGAAACACTGAATTCTCTTTAACCATTTTATCAGAGCAGAAGGAAGATATTTCGTATACTCTCATCAGTCGTAAACGTAAAACATGTCATGCAGGTACCTCAAATAGATAACATACCGGGACTAGACTCGCTTACAAGCATATCATGGTCTTGGTTACATAATACTCGGTGTACTTGTAGGCTTGTCTAATCCCTGTTCTCCTTATCTGTATGGGGTATATAACTGGCATGTTTTACTTTTGTGACTGATGAGATTAAGCGAAACGTTAACATATCACAACATGTGTTTTCTCTCTGCTCTGATGAAGACACCAAACCAGGTTTCGCATTACGTATTACTTTCACTGAACATCATGCTTACCACATCGGCGAAGTCATTCGTATGAGGCAACCGTGTGGGTAGAAATCTGATAAACTGACCTTCTGGGTGGGAGCAGAAATTGAACTGGCCTCTTATTCCGGAAGATCAATATTAGATCTGACTTGCTGCCGTAGACCGTTTGAATTGTGACACAGGCATTGGAGGCAGCTTTGGTTCAGAACCTGAGTTGTTTTATTGTTTGTGTATGCTTAACCTGCGCACGATCATCAATATTTATCCAGTACTACGTCGGCCGTCACACAACATAACCAGAGCTACAATGAAGTTAGGAAGCAGATATTTGATAGAGGGTCACGCGAATTAATTCGCCCATTCTGTAAGGACGCATAGATTTAGGTGGCTGGGCCATGTACCAGTGATATCAACTTTTCTTTTCCCAGGTCAAACATTTAACCCATTCCACAACTGCTTGCTTTGAAGTGGGCAAAAAATGAGTTGGCCTAGATAACTGAGGAAAGTTATCACTTGGTTAGCTACGCTAAAGCAGATTTGTCCGCCCAGCCGAGGTCGCCGTGGCTCACAGTCCGTAGTCGGAGACAGGAAGAGAGATGACGGTTAGTCAGGTTCAGTGACATGAACACCACTATCTGAGGGAATAGTCCGTAAAGTAAGGGCAACGAATGACCCACAGTAGCGAAAGCCGTAACGTCTTTTAATTGCAATTCGGGTGTTTTCTTGCAATGTTTGAGTGTCTTAATGTTCCCTGTATGCGTTTAGACATACCGATGAGTCAACAGTTCATGAACACACAGGGCCGGACGGCGAGTATTGATTAGCATTGCTTCGGAGAAAACAAGCAGTTTAGGATTCTGATTGCGCAATAACAATTGGAACGAGCTGGCGAGGTCAGCAACATTTTTCTCTTATGTGCTTTGCAATGGATGAAGCCAGATTTCTGCTCAATCGCTCTGTTGCCATTGCCTTTTGCTTCATCGCGTGCATCAATCACTTAGTCATATGTTTAACCATTCCTTTACGTAGGCACCGCTTGGTCCTACGATATGGACGTTACGGCAACTGCAAAGGAACTGAAAGATTACATGTGATGCAGAACATTTCGGTAGGCCACGTTTATGAATAAGCCGGACGACACTCCTAGTTGCGTGTAGCAGTTGCAATTCAGCCGTGGGGTATATAAGAGCTAGAGCTGACTAATTTTCGACTTATGTAGATTTTGCTGTGGTCAATTTTGAAAGTAGGTTCAGAAAGGCCTGTCTCTTAGGAACCGTACTTATTGTAGTCTTGATCAGTCTCTTTTGGCTATTAATATTGGCGAAGTTCTCTGGATATTTGTTTGTGAGAGACACCTTCCTCAATTTTATCCCCTCTGCTTGCAAACAGAAATCGACATGGTTTTGCCCGGATTTATGAAACAGGGTTCACACCAGACTTCGTTTGTAAGTAATTGGCACAAAAGAAGACAATTGCAAATAGTGACCACTCCAAACGGTCTTTGTGTGCACCGAGTGTTTTAGTGGACCATCATGCCGTCCAGTGAGTGAAATGTCTAGAAAAGATAAACTTTCTTTTGGTTCTTCTTCATGAGAAACAGAAAGATTGGGATGAACGAAATTAAAAAGGTTTAAGAATGGTGCAAAATGAATATTATTGGTAAAAATGAAAATACCATCCACATATCGCTTATAAGGGTTAGCACTCTCTATAGCATCAAATAGTTGCAATCCAATCATTCCTAAAAGTAGACTCGCAATGGACTACCCATTGCTACATCATGAACAGGACAACGGAGGATGGGTGTTTGCGAACCTGATTCATATTTCGCACCATTCTCTAACTTCGTCTCTGCGTCAGCAATGCTGTTTGACATGTGAACATTATTAAGTTCCGAGGCAATGTTAATCAATACTCGCCATTCGGCCCTGTGTTTGTGTGTGTGTGTGTGTGTGTGTGCATAGACTGTGGACTCATGCAGTTTGTATGCTTTGGAAGGGAGGACAGTCCTTGTTTCATGTAAACTTAACCGTCGACTGTTTCTATTGTTGTTGGTATCCGCACTTCTTATATATTCTAATGTTTCACGTTCGTGAGTGAAGAGAGTAAGGGAAATGTCAATATCTCGCGATGTCTTCTGTCGTTAATGATTATCCTAATGACTGTGACTGCGATAATTTATACGCCCTTGTTTTCAAGCAAACCAAAGGTTTGTTAGTAATTATGCGAGCAGCCAAATGTACGAGAACTATTCAGTCGTCAAACGTTAGTCTGTTCACCTTATCTACCATAGGCAAAATGTCACAGACAGAGGTCAGTCTAGCGCTTGAAAGTGTGATTATGCTAGATCAAGGGCTTACAAAATCGACCAGTCCGATAGAGCCGTCCCAGTATTAGTTTCTTTTGGGAAAGTGGATGAACGAAGTATTATCTTGATGTGTTGGACAGGCCAGTGAATTCTGTCGTCAACACAAGTCCTGTACATCCATCCAACACCAGCTATTTTGTTCGTATGAAGTGGATGCCATTGACTCTGATTATAGTGCATCTGCCCTTCGTGCTTGCGAAGGCGTTGTCAAATGAGCACTCCTATGTAATGTTAACATCTCGTCTAGTTACCTGGGTCTTCTTCAGATCCACTCAATTTTCTGTCTCAAATGTGACCATTGGTTAGAGAATCCCCGATCATGGTCTGATGTTCGAATTCGTTTCAATGTGGTGCGAATTGTTCAGACCAGACGTCCTCGGGGCGCACCAAAATTGAACGCGGTGTTGTTTATCGAAATCAACCCTGATGCATGCCTCATTGCTTGTTGCTTCTGACATCACTTTCTTATTTTGACTAACGTTTATGTTTTTTTGTTTGTTTAGCACTTGGTTTGGACAGTTTTAGCAACTGTTATTTCCCCTTCCCCATGCCCTTAATGACTACGCAATATGATCCTTGCTTTTTCTATGCTATTCTCTGGTCGTTTTCATCTGTGCACAGACCTGCTCTGTGAAGCATTGAATGTACAATACTTGCATTAATATGTTCAGCATGAGGAGGTTTGTGGTTATGACCATTGCAATAGATGCGGGTCTTTCGACGCGGTCCTGCCCTATGAATTTGGCAATCCAGAACTGGTAGCTGGTCATTGCTCATCTGAATGTGTAATTTATCCTATTTTTGAGTATTACAAAACTGGGTCAAATCAGTCTCAAACCTATCACCTGCAAGACGTTACAAAGTTTTTGGTAGTTTCCAAAATACAACGTTTTCTCTCTGAAGTTTTCCCTACAAATATTCATTAAACCGGGACATAGTAGGGATGCTCTAGTTAGTCCCTGTATTTGAAAATATAATTTTTTAATCCTACCCAAAGTGACTCATATCTAAACATATCGATTTTCTATCTACTGACCGATTAGTAGTTAACGTTACCCTCTTTTTTCAGTAGTATCGACTAATAGTGATTGCCAGACTGTTTCAATGCTTTTTCCTTCGCCACATTGATGAACAGCGATGGGCAATCAAACTTTGCAAGAACATGAATATACACGATAGGCACTAAATTAATTTTGTAAGCAAGTCACACACAAATTATTGTTTACGTCACCCGATTTTCTCTTTATTGATATTTCGGTAAAAATAGAACCTGAATCCCAGTCGCGCGGTGGCTGTTTCTATCCCGGTTGCTGTGACTACCTCTGTCTAAGTTTGGGCAGTCTGATAGCATTTAACCCACACGTGACTCTGTCACATGGTAACGATCTGTTTGTTGTTTTTCGCTTATACTGTATAAAAAGTTATTTGTTATTTGACACAAGGTTGTATGTATGCGGGTAGTCACAATCATTGCCAAGCTATCGCCTATTTCGTGTTTTTTAGCTCCACATTTATTGGCAGTTTAAAATATTTCGTCCACGGATTATTTGTTCCTCTGGTGTAAGTGTTCACGTGCGAGAACAGACTTCATATGGCTTATCTCACTTATCGTAATCTATAGATTGAACATCACCCACAGTTGATCGCAGCTGTCACATTCCCATAAACTTTCCAGTCGGCCCATTTCGAAAGGTAGCACTAGACTAGAGTTTCTCTCTCATTAAAGTTCGTCAATAGTGCATATCCTCGTCACTGCCGGGACTTGAACCACGGCCACGCAGTTCATGAGCAGGCAACCGTGTTTACCACTGCGCCACAGAAATCATTGACTTGTTGAGCGGTATTTGATTAATGATGAGTCAATGATTTCTGTGATTTAAACTTGGAGAGCAGTCCTAGTCGAGGGTCATCGATTGGAGTTAACAGACAGTAACTGTGTCTCCTGTCGAGGCGATCGGGCGACCTGATCATTACTCACAAGCGAAAGTGGTCGAGCGTCCACATGCGATGATAATTAGGTCGTGCCTAATGTGAGGTCAATGGCGCAGTAGTAAACACGTGGCCGTGTGCGTCTAGAGCTTATGTGGCCTTAGTCTCATCTCGCTCGTCCAATAAACAGTGCAGCCGCGTGTCTTCTGATTTCTCGGTTTTGGGTCAAGCGATTGAGCGCGTAACCAAGGTGACGATCCAATACGAACCCTCTCATTTCTCTAAATAACTTTGCTAACTGATTGCTAATATTGACTGATATTGGCTCTCTTCCCTTGAAGTACCATCTCGAGCCAGTGTGGGAGAACACGACGGATGTGTTGTCCTTCTGGACAGTACGTTTATGCTTGTTTTTATCACACGTGACCAATTCGTATCCTTCTCACGAATAGTTATAGAACCAAAATTGGACGACACAGGAACTGAATACAATCAGACGTAAGAATAGGATCACTAGAGTATGTGTTGGAGTTACGTGTTCTGTAGCACTGAATCTTACTGATAGTTATGTGGTCGTGGTTTCGAACCCATGTTTTACATGAAACTGTTCCCTTAGAACAAAGTTGTCTTATATGAGACGACCTTACACGTTCCCACTGAATAACAGATTACACTCCTCTCTGACCTTTGTTACGGTTGCCACTCTATCAGAACACAGGAGGACACATTGGTTTTTATTTTTTTTTAAATGTAAGTAATCACTGTAAGCACATCAAGATTATAAAATTTCAGGTCTGACTCAACCTTAAACTTGTCCGATTTTATGCTCCGTGTTTACGTCAATCTTGCTCAGTTTTGTCCTGCTGGACGAAAATTTACACACTCGTAGTATTACAGTGGATTGCTAGTTTACGGGAATTGCATCTTATGGAATGTTGCTGCATCTATCCGAAGCGGAAAGGATTGGTAGAACTGAAATATCAGTTTTCTTCGGTGATTCAATAACCACACATTTTGCATGTGTTGGGCGTTTGTAGAGAGGAGCAAACGTGATGATTATCAGAAGTACCCGAGCCCACGGACCGTAAACGGGCGAACCAGTAGATTTTTTTCTTGTTAAGGGCTGGGTATTCTGTTATATTTTGTTACACACCGCTTATCAGAGCAGAAAGTAGATATATACTGCGATGTGTTAACATTTCATTTACTCTCATCAATCGCAAACGTATAACATGCCAGTTATACACATCCTACAAATAAAGACAAACAGGGACTAGACACGCCTATTCTTCTTTATTTGTATGATGTATATA
>LUCH01000023.1:416578-427651 GCA_013368495.1 Paragonimus heterotremus | reverse complement strand
CATCGTACAGATAAGAACAAACAAGGATTAGACACGCCTACAAACACAACTAGTATTATGAAATCATGACCATGGCAACCTGATAGGTTGTCTCAACCACCTCTGTGCACATAACATCGGCTAGTAAGTTCGGATGAGCATCGCTCATTAATTCGGGTTTCGATTGCGCAACAGTATTTTGAATGAGTTTAATGGGTCAACTTGGTGACCTGTTGTCATGATGTGTTTAGCGATCGATGACGTTGGATTTCGAGCCGTCAGTACACCAAGTTAAGGCTAGTGTGTCATCTGCTCAATCATTCCTAAGATGTCCGCTAGTGTTTGACTTAACAGACTAGCCATAGCAACACCGTCTATTTGTTTTCATGCAAGTCCCTCATAATCGAAACGAATGTTTTCTGTGTGCATCATCTTCAAGGTATTCAAGTGGAATACCTATGTCACTGACTCGAGAAGTCACATAAAAAATCAACTGTCTCACTATGCGGAACATTTGTACAAAGAGAATCAACATCCACGGAACACATTACTTGTATACTCACCCAATTGTTTCCTAAGATTTCAGTTGATTCGACGGAATCCTTCAAGCAATGTGGGGATAAAACTTCACGAATGGGATCCAAAATGTCCGCTAGCCAATGAGCAACTTTACGTTAAGCAGAATTGCTCATGCACAAGATCGGGCGTAGAGGAGGTGTACCATCCTTGTATACTTATTGAGCAGCAACTCTCGGATTATACAGATGAATCGTTATTGTACAAACGATACGTTGGTGATATTTTAATTTTTACTGACGTTACTCATTTTGATTTGTTTTTCAACTTTCTTGATAATATTCACCCCAATTTATGTTTATCTCATGGAGTTGGATCGAACAGTAGTTTGTCTTTTTTGAATGTACTTATTACTAGACTTTCGAATAGCACGTTATACAACGCTCAGTTCACCGCAGAGCGACATGGGGTGGACAATATATTCAGTTTTTCAACTTTGCTCCTGTTGTATACAAACGGGGTTTGGTTAAGACACTGTTTCATAGAACCAGGCTTATTTTCACCCCTGATACTCTGCAGATACACTACAGCAAATTGATACTCCGACAAATTCATCGGAGCACATAATACAGTGAAGAAGAGCACTGAGCCCATACTGACGACTCAACAGAAGGATGTTTTCCTATTGTTACTGTTCAAAAATGACCATCTTACCTACGACATAATGCGCAAACTAAAGTCTGCTCTGGCTCAAACGTATGTGGCTGCATAGTTGCACTTATTTCAAACAACCAGATCTGTGCAATCGCGAATGTAACTTCTGTCTCATATTTTGTTTACCAGTTCGCTTGTAATTGCAGTGACGTTTACGTAGGCAGAACAGATGGACAACTATCACGGCAAGTCACCGTGCGTACTCTGAAGTGGTTGAGACAACAGATGACGCCCCAGCTTCAACTTGGTGCACTGACGGCTCGAAGTCCTACCTCATCGATTGCTAAACACCTCATGACAACAGGTCACCAAGTTGACCCATTAAACCCGTTCAAAATACTGTTGCGCAATCGAAACCCGAAGTTATTAGCTTTCTGTGAAGCGAAACACATCCGAACTTACTGGCCGATGTCATGTGCACAAAAATGGTTGAGGCAACCTTGTCGGACTGTCATGGTCATGATTACATAATACTAGTTGTGTTTGTAGGCGTGTCTAATCCCCGTTTGTCCTTATTTGTATGATGTATATAACTGGCATGTTATACGTTTGCGATTGATGAGAGTAAATGGAATGTTAACAGATCGCAGTATATGTCTACGTTCTGCTGTAATGAAGTGGTGAAAAAGAGCTCAGTGTTTCAAACACCGCTTATGCACTACCTTGGCCACCTAAACGAGACAACAGCGGGTCGTTTGTTGATTCATTCTTTCATTCCTAACTTCTTTGAGTCCGGCCAGAACTGTTGCTTACCGGAACAATGTTGTGGGAAAGCCTAGAAAAGGAAGAAAATCGCAAAAGTGGTGAAATTGGGTGAAACAACTTGTCAGAAGAACTGGAAATGTTATGAATACAGTCAGGTCATTGACTTTGAGACTGCCTTCTGAGATAGTTTTCCTCTTGCTTTCCGCTTCGCCAATTCAATACGTTGTCGTTGCGAATGTCTAACTGAGTATGAGTATTTACTTATTGGTTGCATCTGACTTGGAACTAGACAAGTTTATAAATAATTTGTCTTATTCCTAAATGTAAAGATCTGGCTTCATCTCATTGATCTGATGCACGCAATTCACTTAGTACCCAGTATATATCGGTTATGACCGGAGTTTGAAAGGACGCTACTGCGTACCACTCTATTTTTAGATGTTTACATTCTCCCACAGCGGGGTTCTTTACAAACTGCAGGCTGTAACAATTGTCCTGTTCTGTTCTTCGAACGAGTCTCACTGTGGATAACGACGCACATCGCAATTATGCCCAGTTGTTTGACACTCGATTCGAATTTGCATAAACTTTTTGTCCGTCTGTCTGCATTCTTCTCTAGTTGTTCACGGAATGTATATCATATATTGTTAGTTAGACTGTGGTCAAAATTGATTGCAGTCTTGGTTAAATGTCATACCTCGTTTTTTTGCATCTTGGACACTATCATTTCGTTTTGACTCGTATCCTATAAGGCATCGTGTCTGGTTGGACGAACGGGGTAATTCATTTTGTATATGTAGTTTTTTTATCGACGAAACGTAAGTTAATCTGGATTCTATACTGAAATCGTTTTGCTACTGGCATTTGATAACCGGAACTTCACCATGTGTCATGATACCGTTGCTTTTCATTCTTCAATGTTTTGAGAAAATAGTCTGCGCAACAATGCATTTGATCAATGGAGAAACAATCAAGTCAGTTTGCATTGTTTTTTTTTACGACGCTAAGGCGCATTCCAAGGGCTTGTCAAACTGCTCGGCTTACCAGCCCCGTTGTTGGTCACGTGTGTTTTGGATAGGGCGTGTTTTAGTGCAAAGTGCAACCACATTCCGGTTTCAACATTGAAATCGATTTCCCCACATGACCGTGTTACTGGTTTACGCTTCCAGCCCCATAATTAAGGTGTTTTGTGTAACCGTTTTATGGGGTTTTCCGTGCGCCGATATGGTCACAGAGTAAGGCGTAGACCGTTATTCCGTGTTTAGGCCACGATGAAGATGTTTCCCGTCGTCTCATTATGCTGATTTCCAGAAGGTTTGAGGACTGGTTTATGCCGGCTAGTGTGTAATCCCACCTTCGTGGTTCCATACTTGTAAAAAAAACGGGAAATTTCTGTGAATAAGCAAAACATAGCACATTTAGTCGTAATCAGTGACACCCTCGTCTCTCTTGGCTGCGTTTACTTTTGGCAGTCCATTTTGCAGCGGCGCGCTGAAGTTACATAGTCCCACGGTTACTTCCTTCAAGTTTGGACGTAACACAGAGAAAAAATCTGAATCCAGTTGTGACTTACAATAAACATTTGAATCTTTAGGTTAACCAAACACTAATACACTTTCCATTCTTTACCATCAAACGAGAAAATAAAGCAAGATATAGGCATTTAGGCTTTCAAATCTCAACAACAAAATAATGTAACTCCGAATAGGGTTGTCATATGTTCTTGTGGAAGCGACTGGTTGGCGTTTACAACTATTGGAAGTTGCGCCCAACAGCCTTACTCAATTTCCGCATTTTCTATGTGAGATTTAACAGAACACTTTTCAGCAAGACGAGATGAAGACATACATTGCAAAGTACATGTATTTCGTTTATCCTTATTAGTCGATCAGACAAGACATTTACTCATGTATGTTTAGGTTATGATGACAATGAAGGGAAAGGACGTTACATGCGTGCACATCAGGTAAGGGCAACGGTTCAGCGTCAGGGCAACGAGATTATTGATTATGTTCGAACCTTCTGTCAACAGATAGCCGGTATGTGATGCTGCACTGACAATCCTTCAAAAAACATCACCGTTTTGAGTTCGCAGTTGCGTAATAGGACCATAAACGAAGTGGCGGGATCAATCACATGACCTGTTGCCATTACGGAGTTCGCGATCGAAGACGCCGAATTCCGACTTGGGTGTTGGCACACTTATCCGTGTTGAGTTACCACTTTCACTAACGACTTGTAGAAGAGCTCTGCCTTTCTCTGAAGCAAGTTTCGATCCGTTCTGGCAATAAGTGCGTCGCCACAACTACAAGTGAACTAGTAAATGAAACGAGGGACAAAGTCTTCCAAGAACGAACGATGGGGGTAATGGAGAATAATCTCGCGAGCAGAAAGTAACGAACACAATTTTGCTGTTGGGTAAATGTGACCGATAACGCATTACAATCTTCAACTTATCGTTAATATTTTGGTTTCTGGTGGAAAGTAGTGTGATGAGGATCTGGTTCTTTGGCGATGATTTTGATTAGAAAGTGACCACCTAGTCCCCGTAAGAAATTTTAATTTGGTGGGATACTCATTTAGAAATTGGACATTCTTCAGGAGCTCCTCCTTAGGTTTTACACGGTAGGTCGTGCATACTTTCCTTGCTCGATAAAATAGTGTCCGCACTCAGCCATGCTTTTAAGCCACGATCGGAAGTGAAGATTATTCTTCGCTTGTCCTGAAGGATGTGTTACCAATCAAAGACAACTTTATCCTATGGTTTTTGAATTAAATGCGGTTGTGGAATCCAAACGGATATTTAGTGAATTCCAGAGGAAGCGACCAATTGGGTTTAACTCAGGGGATCCTAGATGTTATTGCACAGGTTCATTTCTTACAGACCGTCCGTTCAGCAGCAGTGTTCGATCAGGAGCCTACATGATTTTATGGATTGTGCAAACACCGCTTCTTGCGAGGAGCTTGTTTGACCGAACTTCATGAATCCAAGGTTCCAAGTATTGCAATAAGGACCCAGATGACTGTTCAAAATACGTCGAGTGATTGATTATACTATCAAAAACACGGATACACGAGTGTAGTGTTGTGCATCCTAGATCACGTCACGGCCTTAAGGCTGTTGCAATTACGCGTTTCTGTCACCATCTCATTTAGCGCCCAACAGGCTTAAGTGATTGTGTTCAATTCGTCGTGATGACAAAACAGTCTTTGAAGCTGATCTCCTTTGTCAACGTCACTTTGTGGTACATTTCCTGACCTCTACTGCTACCTTGAGGTGGTAGTCGGGTTTGTGTGTTGTTTTGATCCGGCGGGCTATGCTGACTAGGACTCCGGTCCTTCCAGGTACAACCTTGTCAGACAGGCCAAAGGGGAGCAGTCAGACGAAAAGCAGTTACACTCATAGGATTGTATATCGCACTACTGACCGCATAGGAGTGCTTAGGTAATGAGGCACGATTCTGTGGGCATACAGCAGAACTATTTTTTTGGTAGCGGCACTGCTGTCTTCCATATCAGGAAGAAGGGGGTTAGAAAAGGTACCCTCAAACAAAGAACACTCCGGTCGCCCAACGGTTGACCGTGACCGCCGGCGTATTATCCAATACGGTCGAAAAACATCTAGTATCTCTCAAAAGCCTGATGTAGCTTCGAGTACATCCACTGCGCGCAGCAGTGCTCAGAATGAGACATCAATGTCTTATTCACTGTGCCATCGGGCTAGGCAAGCCCCTCACTGCCAAGTGAGTCAGACTATTGAGTCATTGGCTCCGGGTGGGGTCCCCCAAGAAAACCCCATATCCTGTTGTCTCGCAGGTCAGACTTTTGAGTCAGAGGCTCGGGGTGGGGTCCCTCAAGTCAACCCCCTTCCGCGGCATAAACGACCGGGAAGTATCAGAAGTTATCGTTCTCTCGATAGTGACAGTGATATTATTAATCAATCTGGACTTACTCCTACTGTTTTACCCCCTGTTTCTTCTGCCTTCCACATGCCTTCCGATGATTATTTTTTTCTGAGGCCAAGACAACTGGTAAACATTGGCGCTTTTAATGTCCGCACTCTTCGACAAGTCAGTCAGCAAGCTGCTTTGGCTAGTACTCTCTCAGGCTTGGAGCATGATGTGTGCTGTGTGTCGGAGACGCGATCCTACGATTCTAGCACAGTTATCCATTTGAGCTCACCTCTAGATAACTGTCGATCCAAGCGCTTCTCCCTTAGGGTTTCTGGTGACGCTGAGGCTGAATCTCGCGGTCAAGCTGGAGTGGGAATCGTACTGAGTTCCAGAGCGGAGCAATGCTTGCTCGATTGGATCCCAGTGAATAGTCGCTTATGCGCTTTCAGACTCAATACGACGGTAAAAGTCTGTCGACGCAAATCAGAAAGACATCATCATACTAGCGGGCGATTTTAATGCTCAGCTTGGTCGTCTTTCTCCGGATGAGAAGCGGCTAGGAGGTATGTTTGGTGTCCGGACACAACGCACTGGTAATGGCGACAGATTGCTGCAACTGTGCGCATCCCACGGTCTGTATATTTCGAGCACCGCATTCCAACACAGGAAGAAGCACTGTGTTACTTGGAGACCTCCGTGTGCTTCCCAACCTTGGACACAGTTGGATCATATAGCAGTTAGTTACAGGTGGCGTCACTCTGTTAAGGACTGTCGTGCCTTTTGGAGCAACCACCTGGACTCGGACCATGCTGTTGTGCGTGCCCGTTCTGTTTTATCACATGTCCAGAGGACACACGCTCGTAAATGCAAGGTACCTAACAGGCATTTGAGCGATGAGGGTGTAAAGAACGCTTACCGGAAGACGTTGGTGAACAGCTTGCCCAGTTCGAGTCAGGTGAAAAATCTGACCGAACATTGAGAACGAATCGCCGCAGCCACGAAAACCTGTTGTGATCAAGTATGTTCCGATGGAGCTGTTCACTTGCGACAGAACTGGATTCCCGTCACGTTGATGAACCTTATGAACAAGCGTCGCTCGATCCCACCTGGTTCTGAATATGATGATGACCGTCGAGAACTTAAACGCAAGCTGGCTAGAAACTTGCGTGATGACTGAGCACTACTTGGTCAAACAATCGAAAGAGATGGAAAAAGCCTTTTCATCTGGGAATAGCAGCGAGCTTTTTTTTTTGATTCATGGTTGTACTGGTCGTCGAGTTGGCGTAAGTGTGACCATATGGGAAAAAGATGACACTTGTCACCAGTCAATCGCGCCAACTTGACAGGTGAGTTGAATATTTTGAAGAATAGTTCAGCTGGCCTCAATTAGACTACGTGGACTACAGGAATCGAATGGTCAGTTATTGCGTTCCAAGCAGTCCTCAGTCTAAATTGGTCCTAGATTTCAACTTATTCAGCCTTAACAAGGCTCCCGGACCAGTCCTCCTACCTTCTGTTTTTACGGATAGTGGGGAAAGGTTGGTATCAAGACTGAGAAAACTGTTTCAAACGATTTGGGAGACTGATGAGGCACTCCGTGATTAGTACTTATCAACCGCCATTTCGTTTTTCAAAAAGAGGGCCTGAAGTCCCACAAAGAAACCAGTTTAGTGTCTGTTGCGTTTAAGTTGTTCACTGGCCTCGTTTTACATCGGTTTCCTAAGCCCAGAGGAAGTCAGAGCAGGCAAAATTCCGATCCGGTCGGGGTGCGTTGATCACATTTTTATCTTGCGACGGATCTTGGGACATTGGCTGCTTTCGATTCAGTTTCTCGTAACGTTCATTGGAGCTGTCTTTTATGCAAGGGAGTACCAGGGGAATACGTGAATCTGTTGAGATCACTGCATGCTCACTCTGCAAGCAGGGTGAGAGTTTACGGACAACTGTTTCGAGCGTTCATCACTTCTAGTGGTGTTCGTCAGCGGTGTCCGATTTCCCCCTCCCTGTTCAATTTTATCATGGACGACATTCTGGAGAGTGCTCTTGAGGAGTCCAGTGAGGTTTGTTTTGAGCTTCTTTCTAGTGGTAGATTGACCGATCTGGAGTACGCAGACGACATTGTTTTACTTAGCCCCCGTGCCGAAGACTTCCATACTGAAACTCTCAGTTTCCGTTGACAAAAGAGGCAGAATTTCTCTCAACATCCTCCCTGGTGGAACGTCTAGCTGTATGTCATCTACCGCATTTCTTTTTCAACGAGTTAATCTCAGCGTATCGGATCCTCCATCAATCTCATCATTCTGTAGTAGATGCACTTTTGGCTAGTGAACGCGGCCACCTCATATTGAACCCGCTAAAACTGTAGCATCAAATGAACCGTCAGACTTACAGGGTACATTTCTTTGAAGTCCGAATATGTCCACTCTGAAACAACCTGTCAGAATCCGTCATATCAGCACCACCAACCGAAAAATGCAGGGGAAACGTGACACACACATTCAGGAAACTAATCCAAATCTTCGGGCAACTTGCAAGTCTAAATCATTGCGATAGGGTGTTGTTAGTTCGTTGTGGTTTGCTGCATGCTGACGTGCATTTGCATTGTTCTTGGCAGACTGTGACATTGACAGTCTGACGATGTTGGATCAGAGTACGCTCTCAGGTTTCGTGTTCTGATTGCGCGTGTTTGGTCGGGTTATCACAACTGGTTCGGTCTTTAACGGATGATCGTTGACCATATAATTGCCATGTTCTAGAATTTCATAATTTAAACTATCAGTGCAGATCATTTAGGGCCGGTCAGTTACAGTTGATTGAAATCAGAGTCGAGAATGATATTCTCGTTGGTTTCAGCGGCCCCAAGCGCTGTTTATCGACCACAGTCCTTAGCGAACGGTGTAACGGACGTTACGAGGAATTGTTCGATAAGGACGCAGCAACCTTACGCAGTAGTGCCTAAGTCCATCTACTTGTACACCAATTCGAACCAACGAAACACGCGAAATATTCTGTCAAAATAATCCTGTGAATGTTCGTCCTCAGACGCTGCATATCATTCAATCCGAATTTTCAGTGACAGCGCTTACTACTCGTTTCAACTGCTTGCAACTCGGTAAACAGGGCTTCGAGAGCTTTTTGACATTCGGCAGTGTCGTTACTTAAGACCGAAACCCAGGTTCTCTTACAGCTAATGAGTTCGTACCTCTGCAATTTTTGTTTGGACTTACATAAAACTCATATGTAGATATATGCACACGTGTATGTTATTGATTGATGTTTTGTTAACAGTTAATGGCTATCAAAACGTCACTACGTTTGTTTGAAAAAAACTCGACGGCGAGATAGACGTTACCCTGTGTGTCTTCAGCACTACTTCACAGACTACAAACAGAATTTGTAGTAAGACCGCCAAATGTATGTCGCTGTTACAGAGAATGGCATTCCGCGCTAGTTTACGCATTTCGAACAGGCCGAGGATGCAAAGAATGTGGAGGTAAAGAGGTTTACTCTGAAAAGCTTACTCCCCCCGGGCATTTTCCACAGCCGAGAGAGGCGCCAGACAGTTGTGGCAGTCGTTGCAATGTTGTCTCCGTTTCATATGATGACGACGTTTCAGGTCACGTACACGTCTTATTGAATAGTGGAAAGTGTGTCTGCATGTCGACACAACCTCTGATAGTACACACATCTCAGAGGAAACATAGGATGGTCTACACATACCGGAATAGAAGCAAACCATGTATGCTCAGAACACTTCGGGAACTGAAATTTCATTTGCGAGACAGTTGAACTGTGAGTTTTAACCCATCATTTCACATGCTGATGTTACATGTTAAATCGTTGATCACTTAAATTTGAATTTATTAAACGCTGACTTGATTGATCAACTGTTATTTTTTGGTTTACCACTGGATCCAGTTTGTGGTCGAAATTATTCCTCCATATCAGAAAATTAGATTAATGATAGACGATGTCTTGAAGGCGAAACTGGTTTCGGAATTACGAGGACAGTATCGCAATATTTTTGAAGATAATGTTGACTGGTGTACAGGACCAAAGGCTGATGAAGACGCGGTCATTTCATGAATATCGGTAGACGGTGATCTTCCCAAGCAAAGTTCTTCTTAGCCTACCGGGAACTGTCAAGATAATAACATAGTTATCAGAGAACAATATTTCCTTACAGCAAGCTATGCGGTTTCTCCAGAATGGTTGACCAAATGACTGTCGATGAAATTTAGACATGTTTTTAGCCACATGAATAACAGATGTTTCATGCTGGCAGATCAGGCGGTGAGTCCGGCAGTTTAGCAGCAACGCGTAACGGAGCAGTTATACTCGGACCGTCCTTGTGTTAGTCGCATGAGGTCAGTGGATGGTAGTTACGTTTACTGTTTCAGTATGAACAATTAAATTGAAAATTTGGTTCTAGCTTGCAAGAACTTCGGAATGGTGACGAAAATATCCGTTCAGTCTAAGTTAAGCTCGTGTTGTGAGGCTGATAATCTATGTCTCCGGGCCCATTTCGAGTATATAGGTCCATTGGACGGACTGTTGTATTTATTAGCAAAGTGACCTACAGTTTTCCCCATGCGAACATCTATTACACCGACAACCCTTCTAAACCTTTGATGATTATTCTTTTAACTTAACGTTCCGAAAACTTTGGTGATCGACGGCGGACGACGGCTGAGTTCAGCGAAATTTTGAGAACATTTTGCCAATGACAGCATTCATCGTGTGTTCATACCCGCTTTTCACTCACAATCTAATGGCGGAATAGACACGTTTAAGGATACCCTACAGAAATTAGCACGAAAGGGGACAGTACAGGATTGATGTTTCTCTGAGGGTCTACTATTCAGCGTCCAACCCAATGGCAGGAGAACAACAGCCACTGGCTAAAGCATTTCTTAAGAAAGGTGGCTAGGTATTCTATTTGATACCATACGACCAAAGACCCTATTAATAGAGCCAAGAGATATAAATGCTGAACTTTCTGTTTCACTGACATCACAATGCACATCTCAGCTATTTCTGACAAGACGTCTTTTGTCTTTATCAAGAGGATCACATTCCCATCAAGAGGATCATAACAAAACTATTGCCAGTTTACTCCATTATGTACTTTTTTGAAGTTTATCACGGTGTATGTTCACCATGCGACGTCATTGCCACTTTCTTTTCTTTCTTTTTGATGTTCCTGTGAGGTGGTTTCATATTTTTCACTCGCAAACTTGTGATTCGATACACACTGTCACTTTTT
>LUCH01000023.1:383140-416478 GCA_013368495.1 Paragonimus heterotremus | reverse complement strand
AACTCGGGAAACATATTTTTCTTTCATACTATTTTGTTCTTTTTCTTTTCTGTGTTAATGTGCTATCTGAATTTCTTATTGATTTTGCTGTCTAATAATATGCCTCTTCGATAACCGTTAGTGGTATATATTACTCTCAATGTAATTCAACAGTCTAGCCAATTTTCGTCAAAATTCACTGGGAAATATTTTACTTAGTCAACTTATCAGTCTGTTTCATAAAAACCAAGGTTGCTACTAATACTACACATGACATCGAGCAACCTGATCATTACTCACAAGCGAAAGTGGTTGAGTGTTCATATGCGATGATAATTCAATCGTGCCTAATGTGAGGCCAATGACGCAGTGGTGAACTTGATTGCCTCATGAAAGCATGGCCGAAGTTCTAACCCCAACCGTGGTAAGGATATATTGACGAGCTCTAATGAGAACGAAACTCGAGTCTAATGCTTCTTTTCGAAAGAGACTGACTGAAAAGTCTATCTGAATGTGAAAGCTGCGATCAATTGCAGGTGATGTTACTTCAGGAAAAGTGACTCACTTTCAATCCTTAATTTTCTTGCTACTCTGTCGTTGTCATTTTGTTTCGACTCATTGAGAAAAATCGAACATTTCTCCACAGAATCGAGGTGAAAATCATCTGTGTCAAAAGTACTGAGCTTCGTATATTGAACTGACCGTTAAATTTTATAGTGTTTCAATGCAACACCACAGTTGTGCAAATTTTGGCGCTGGATGTAATGCCTATGAATAGTTTATTTTAATGCTCACATGAACCTCATCATTAGTTCTCTCTTGTGAATGTATTCTAATAACTGGTATCTCATGATAATCTGTTACTAGCATACGAGCTTTGATAAACAATACTACGTTTAACTTCTTTTTTTTTATCCACTTGTGTCAACCACTTGACAACCAAAAACCAGACAAAAGTCACCTGAAAATGTTACGTTCCTCACCCCGATACCGAATCTTGTGACCATCATCCGCCTATTCCGTTTAGTGCATCACCCTATGGCATACTACCTTTGGGGACACTTAGCTCGCACCCCGACGCATTTGCTTACATTAGCCTGAACAGTGTGGCTGACAGTGTATAAACTTCCAGTAGTTACGCGTCTATTTATTCTCGTCGTGCTTCAATGTACTTTTAGAGCTCGCGAATGCATAAACCGATCCAGTCGACTGCAGTTGAGGAAAATTTCGATTCAGCACGTTCCGTTCCATCCAAGTCTGATAGTCGTGGCCAGTCCCTACTCGGTGGTACTCATTGGGCTCGTGATTTGATCGGCCGCTTGCGTTCGAACTCTGTCAACACTTCCGCAGACCATGTGGAATCGAGACTGGGCTCGACTGCGACTCGACGTTATTCGACTCCACGATCTACAGATCTGAATTGTGTCACTGAGACGTTCGATAATGAACCGGGGGTACCGGATGCGATCGATCCTCGACGATTACCAAAGACACAGGGTCCCGCAAGCACGTGCCTGCAGTTTTCCATGAAACCGCTTCAACCTCTGATTGGGACCTCGTCTCCGGCACCCACATCGAAACCAATCCCGATGACACCAACGCATCGTGGATCGTCATCCGGGTCTTCTGCGTTGAAGTCCACATCGTGGAAGCCTCGAAAGCAATCCGCGCGGGTGCGATGGGTAGGTCGTTGTAGTGTATATGTACGCGCTCATTTACGTCCGTTTCTTGATGTGTTTCTAAGGTTTCCTTGTTACTATGTATGAATTATGGTGGCGACTAAACAAAGGTTCATCCATTCTTACCGCGTTTTGCCACTGTCACACTTTTCTAGGCAAACGTGTACGTTGGCTATCGGACTATCTATGATTGGGCTCGATTACATCTATTTGGTTGTATTTAATGGAGCAGTTTCTGGGACAGCAATGCTGCCGGAAATGCTTAGTAATGGCGGTTACTGGTGTCTTCCAGATATTGCACTTAAGTGATGGTAACACCTCCGATACTGGTCGCCGTTGATCGCTTTAGAAGTGAGCATTTCTGTTGAGCCGGTCTCGATGGAGACCTTCTGTGACTGACACTTTTTGGTGAATAATTACTCATCAATTGTCTTTCTTGCACTATCCTCATAACCTGGGATGGGCTGGCTAGGTCGACATGGACACGAAGCTTGAAGGCTCCCACGTCAAGTTTTGTGACTGTTGCCCAAAGGTTAATGCTCAACTGTGGTTTGGCTATGTCAAACGTGAAGTTTAATCAACTCTAATGGCGTGCTTGTTCCGAGAACTTGTACTTTTTTTGACGCAATGTTTTGTGCTTGACGCGGTGCCCAAGTTTGCTTGTTTATATTAGGTTCATCCCCTTAATTTAAAGTTTTCCATGTCCATCGAGGTCTCGCCTTTAGTAGTTTCTGTTTTGGCACGATATTTTTGCACCGTTTCATTGTTTTGCTCACACTATCATGTTACCAAGACCTAGTTCTCATAGCAACAACTACTTGTCAGTCGTGCACTAGTTTAACGCTTGGATGTGAAACCGCTGACGGCGAGGTTTATTTCTTTCTGTCTCTGTCATGTTTCTTCACTGCACCGTACATGGCTAACGTCACGTAATAGTGGTATCACCTATTGGTCACAACCGTTCACACACAGGGTGTTTGAGGGTGGCGAACAATAGTGGATTGTGTGGGCAGGTAGGTATTTTAACATTCTGTTCGTTACACAAAATATTACACGGTTGATATGGAGGAACAGGCACTCTGTGCACATGTGTTTGAACAGACAGTATACCTAAAGTCTTACATATTTCTTGGGGAAGAGACAGTATGTGACGTATGTTGAAGATCTTAGTGATATTTTTATCAACATTGGGGACACTTCTAGGATAAACTAACAGTATCACAAAAATGCACTATCGCCAATGCGTTTCAACAGGCGTTTAAAAGAACTGTTTGTCAGTTTAGTGCCACAAAGTAGCGAAAAGGCGTCCAATAAAGCACAATCTTTATTGTCCTACTCGCTTGCTGTCATGCTACAAGTTAAGATATTCGGCCGAGAGTTGGAATACTTTCACCTCCGGTTTGGTGATCCACTACAAGATGCCTAATGTAATTAACCATTTTCGAACAACTTTTTAGAGTACACTCACCGATTATGGCTGGTGAATAGGATTTTTGGTCGACTCCTTTCATTGTTGGTAGATAACTATCCCTTAAGCGAAAAGTTCAGCACCAAGCCAGATAACATTGGAGTGTGATCTACCAACCGACGTTTGGTTGATAATACACAAACCGCCTAATATAACTGTTATGTCTATATACGCACTGAAATGAGAACTCGAGGGATTCAGGAGGAACCTTGCGTCTCCCTTAGAATAGACCCATTTGCGAAAAATCTGGATTCCGGCTGGATTCGAACCAGCGGCAGAAACATCATGCCCAAATGCGGCAAGCGCTCTAGCAGTTGAGCTAGGAAGCCCCGGCGGAAGCTCAGAAATTTCACATCTGAGTAGTCAATCGGCTGCATCATTTGGTGAATTCCATATGACACAGTTGGTTGGGTGAGTAACTAGGTCCAAATGTGAAATTTCTGAGCTTCCGGTGTGGCTTCGTAGTTCAGCTGGTAGAGCGTTTGCCGCGTTTGGGCATGACGTTTCTGTCGCTGGTTCGAATCCAACCGAAGTCCAGATTTTTCGCAAATGGATCTCTTCTACATTATCGAATCTGCCAAACTACTTATCAGTAACTCTTGAGTATCCTGACTGAGCCAGCATGAACGTAAATCACATGTAACACTGAACACATCGACTAACCAATAACAAGCCGATGAGAAAAGGACAAAGCATGTATGTATACGCTAGCCAAAGTGCGCACATGACCTTTGCAACCGGCAGGTGTGAAACGGGTTGGTGCACGTGAGTGAGCGACTGTGTGTGTGTTAGTCCGTTTCGGATGCCTCCAACCTTGTGTGTGCATGCACATGCAGGAACGTAACATAGATGGATCGTACAATAATGTCGGTTTTTCACATAAATCTAAAGAAGCACTGAAGAAAACGCAAATTGTAAACATGTTTATTCATTCATCTCCATTTCCGTCTTCCTGAGCGTGTCAGGACAGTTGTCAGAAGTCTGTTGACGGTAGTGGCGTAATAATGTCAGTACAGTTTCCTGACGAACGTAGCTTGTAGGCTTACTGTTTATTGTGGTCAGCAGTGTGGAGGCAATCAGGCCGCGGCGATTGTCAGGCACAGGATTGCTGGTTTGAGTCTTGGTTACCCTAAATGTCTTGGCCGTTTAGGTTTGGGAAGCCAGACGGTATTTCATCTACATGAAACCCAGCAGGTCACATTCTAGTATGCACCTTGTAGTATACAAACTGTAAGTTTCCACAAGCCTCTTCTGCCAACCGTTTGCACGCCCTCTGGTTGTATGTAGTTGGTTTTTTGACCAACTAGTGACCTGCACGTCGTGACCTGACTCGTGATGCCCTCGAGTGATCACTTGTTTCTAACGCCCTATTGCTTTTGTGTGCACTGCCCTGATTGACCTCGATAATCACGTTTACGTGCATAATTGTGCCTAATGGATTCCTTTCGAATCGGTCATATGACCGAGTCAAACAGGTGTGCCATTCCGGCAGAGGCACGTGCGCATTCATGTGTGAAGGTCACCTCTTTCTGAGAACCTTCCTCTAATTTGTTTGTGGTCTTTTGGTTGACACATTTTCCATTCACTAACTCGCCCGAAGGACAAGACAGATCGTTATCACTAGTTGATAAAGCGAGTTACTGAAATACACTGCTTGTCCACGTAGTCTCACCTGAGTTAGCTCAAACCCTAACGGTTGTACTATACATTTGTTTTTCTGTAAGTTGAGCACAATTCATATTTGACTCCAGCATTCGTATCTCTATAGAGATTTTAGCCAGTACCGTTCGAAAAGCAGCACTGTCCTCGAGTTTTGCTCTTGTTAGAGTTCATCATTAGTGCATATCCTTGTCACAATCAAGATTTGATTTTCGGCCATGTTTCCGTGAGGCAGCCGTATTAATCACTGCGCCATTGACCTCACATTAAGCACTACCGGATTATCGCACGCAAACGTTCAGTCATATTCGCCTGTGAATGATGCGTAGGTTGACCGATTACCTCGACAGTTGTGATCACTCCGCTACTATTGCTACTTATCAGTAATCATCTGTTTTTCTTCCGAAATGCTTCACTACCGTATCGTATGGACTTTTTGTGATAAGTAGTCTTTTCAGGTGGTCTAATGCAAATGGAAATGGTGATACTTATCTGTAAGGATGGGGTTTGATCGCTACAAGTTGAACTCACAGCTGGTTGCAATTTTCACATACAGCTAAGGTCGTCTGCTTGCACTCTTGAAGAAATAACGTATTAAATATTTGCTGACCGTTTTCTCCTCGCCTGAGATTGAAGATTCGGTGTTCTGATAATGTGTTACATTTTCTCCGACCGTAGAAGTGCAGTCGTAACCGGATCCAGTATGTCCTGGATACATCACTGACTCTTTACGGTCATAGTCGCTATGAATGAGGATGGTTTATCATCGTGCATTTACTTAGCCTGATCTTGATCAGTTGTCACTGCATGCACATATTGGTTTGTTTCAAGTCCCGAAGATATGGCGCGTCTGTGGACGATACGGTTGGGCTTGCTTTTTGCTTGTCGCAGCGGGTTTATACCGGTCAGTCACGGTCAGTGTGATTTGCTTTCATTTGGCTTTCTTCACACCCCCTGGTTTACGCTACACTCATTTCAGACCTAATCGTCAGTTGTGTTACACAAGACCGCATATTAATTTGCGGGGGAAGTCACTGTGTCAGTGTTTGAACGTAATTGCGGCGTCATGGTGTGAGTCATAATTTGGTGGTCTATTAAGCAGGAGGTGCGACTATTCCAACACTCGGTGGAATACTTCAACACAGGGGGAGCTGCGTTCAATAACCTACAGCGAGCAGATCGAGGACAGCGTGAGCGACCGGAAGAGTCATCGCTCGACTGGATCGGACCAACGGGCGAGACATGGCAGGCAAAATAGAATGGACGACCAAATCGGGGGCGCGATTATTCCAACACTCAGAGGAATTTCTGAGCACGGTCGTGGAGTACGGTCAAAGCCCACAGTGGATTGATATTGGACGTCACGAGCGATGGGACGAGCCATCGCTCAACGAAATCGGACTAACGGACGAAGATTAGCAGGCGGAAAATCCCCGGATAGAAGGCGGCGATCGCACACAGACCGAGTAGAAGTGCACACGATGTGTGGGCGGAAACCGGGGCGTGTTGTGGACTGGAATTGTGATTCAAAGTTGCAAGCGCGCGTGTGGCATGGTGACTAGCGCGTTGGACACTAAAGATTGTGCTTTACTGGACGCCTTTCCGCTACAATAAGCTAGGGTGTGCTTGATTTTAATAAAAATACAGGGGAGGTTTGATAGAAGTCACGTAATTGCTCGATGGATGGCATGGTATATCACGGTCACATCTGGGTAGTCTCATCGATTTAAGATGAGTTACAAAGTGGACACTTGTACATCACGGATTCTGATGGGTAATTGTGGAGGAATGTGGACAAACAGGTTTGTTTTGACGCACCGGTTCCTCTCCGCTGAGGACAAGGTCAAATCATGGGACATGTTTTCCTCGGACAATAGTTGACACCTAAACTCCTGAAGTTGGAAAGAAGAGACAACAGTAGTGCCCGTGTTCACCAACGTTCATTTGGGCAGGCGATTCTCGCATATTTAAGCTTGTATGCCGCATGACACCAAATACTTTGAGATGTAAGCTTACATTTGTAAAGTGATTTATCGGTGACCTATTCCACTCCGGTTACACTGTTTTTCTGTTTAGCTCCTTGTAAATAAGCGGTGAAATATTTGACTGGGCTTGACGTTAATCTGCTCTTCCTTTGCTTGTAGTAGTGCTCGTACCTAATTAGCTTGCACCTCATAGAATTTGTGAAAACGCCGTCATGGACAGTCGTTTTCGGTCATTCCTACTGAGCCTTTATTCCTATCCAAATTCAATTCAGAATCACGTACTGGTTGCTAACTGTCGCTAAGTGGTGATCGTCTGGCACAGACTTCCAGTGCTTGCCGGTTTTTCGGTATCACTCATTCATGCCTGCTTTTACCGTATGTTTGATGAGCCGAAACAGCTTCACAACGCCGAGGCTCCTCTCACACATGACTGTTTACGTTCTGCACTAACAAGCTACGTGTGATATGAAGATTGATTTCTTACCCAACTCCATATCAGTTCAGTTCGACCGGTAGCTCGGTTCGCCAAGCCTGGTACACCTCGGCACGGTCATTCTGTATTCACACCCTAATCTCTACACTCGTGCACCTGAACTGGATGCATTGTAGTCGTAAACGCCAGTGTCCGTTGCTTATGTGTGTGGTCAGGGGCGGTCGTGTCTGTCCATCCTAGCTGCCTCATTGTCGGATACGGTTGCTTCTTAGTACGCACTTCCAAACAACCATGAACAAGTAAGCAAGCCTTAGCTAAGAGAAACAGAAAGAGGGGAGATGGGAAATCTACGTAAAACAGTTCTGTTTCAATTCAAACGTTCAACGGCAAGGTGCGCACATCTTACAAACAAACAACCGAGCTATAGGTGGAAGCGAGACGTCATTAACTAGCTTCTTGAGGGCTTTCATTATCCCCTCGCTATTATTACCACTTATTTCACGGACAACCTTATTAAATATCAGTTACATTCACACCACTGAGCTCGATTGGCTACCACCTCACCTAGGGTCTCCAATCACCGACTCTACGAGTCGTGAGTACCCTAGCCCGGAGGACGAACCTCATTTACACTAGCTAACCCTTTCGTGATTGGCTCCATTTCTGTTTGTTAGATCGTTATTTGTTCATCTCGCACCGTACGTCAGCAGTCGGAAGCACTGACAAAACTGTTGGGTATGGCAGGCGTTTGGGTGACATCTCTGGTAAATTGCGTAAACATTTAAGTTTGTGCAAACTGCAAAGCAGAACTACGGGTAATCCAATGGAATTTACCACCAAATGTCTGCTTCTTAATCCGATCGTTACTTATCTTTTGACGCCACCCGGTGGGATCGATCGAACGCACATATCGATGGTCAATTATGTGAAGTCGTTGTAGGGCTTCCACTGTGAGAAGTGAGGTTTCACGGTTGTGACTTAGCACAACCTTATATGAGCGATGCTTAAATTGCAGGGAGTAGCCTCGCTGTCTGCAGGTGCTCTTTAGATTGGTGAATACTGTCCTAGCTTTCGAGACACGAGCTGTTTTTTCATTCCCTATACCTCCACTGTCATCGTCGCCGATGCGGGTTCTCAAGTACACAGACCGGTCAACGACTTCCATTACATCATTGTTCTACGTTGAATTTACGTGATCACAGTTATTTTGCAGAAGCACTTTGTAGTTTGAAGCTACAGAACACGTTCCGAGATGTTTAACAAAGGGTGAATGATCGTCTAGCATTGTTTGTGCTGCTTGAGCATTGTGAATCAGCAGCAGCAACGACAACAACAATGTCCGCATAGTCAAGATCAGGAAGTCTTCCATCCACGCGGGCGTTTTTGGGTGTCATTGTTTTGCTTGTGACAGAATGAAACAAAATTGGTGAAAGTGGATAGCTTCGACTTACATCGGTTTTGGTGCTGGAATGATCAAGGACCCTAGCCTGAGTTGAGATATGGTGCTGAAACTTTGACAGTATGTTCACCTACTTGTTCAGTACAGTTTTGTCTTTAAGCGTCTTTAAATGTGTGAATCGATCGACTGAATCGAGTGCATCATTATTTTTGAGAAGAACGGTGATTTTTGGTTGGTGGTACATATGACGCAACTGCACAATTTGTTTGAGTGAGAGTGTGATCAATACATCCTTGTCGAGGACGAACCCCTGCCTGTTCTTCCATGATGTGTGCTTCCTGATTTGGAGTGAACCGGAGAAGTATGATGGATGTCAGGGCCCTAGTAATAACTGATATCATGTTAGCACGTATGTGATTCTCGCAGCAGCATCTGACTTGTTTCTCAAGTGTGAGAATTATTATAGAGTGACTCTAGCTCAGAAGGATTTTCCATGTCGTCCATACAAGTTGTAACAATTGAGCCAAGGCGTCTTCTAATGTCACTCCACCGTATTTGAAGAGAGCCAGGGCAGGGTCATTCGGATCGGAAACCCCAATCGTTTTGAGAGCTGTGATGCAGTTTCGCACTCAACTTATGATGGATGTTACCAGATCTTCCGATCAGGGGGCTGCAATGCAAGTTTGTGACAGTAGCATTGTAAACGCGGGAGGCCAGCTAATTTTACCCTCAGTGTTCTACCTGGCGCTCCGACCTTTTGAACTTATTGTGAATGAGTGTACTATATGCCTCGCTGATAGCTTTACTGAGAGACGGTCGGCATGGACCAGTATTACAAATAAGCCTGTGAAGTCTCCTAGTTTTCTTTAAAGCAAATGTGGTTTCCATTTCATTAACTTTCTCAGCTGATCAACTCTCACGGTCGGCGACCAGGCTGCGCCTAAGCTTCCGGAGAATACCTCTGCTAAATTTGTCATATGAATTGCCGTGAGGAATGTTTCGTGAAGCATCAGTCCACCTTGACTTTTGAGGGGCCACGTGCCTGTCTAACTCAGGAATCACGATTCTTCATGCTAAGATATCTTCATCATGAATGAACTGAGATTTGCCTCCAGTATCACTTAGAATCTTTGGATTGAGAACTACTACGCATTCATCCTAAGCTAGTTTGTCGCTTGCGGTTTACCGCCTGTCGGACCGATGTCTCAACGCCTTGCCGCTGGGGTCGTCGTCCGCCGAAAGTAGGGACAGGGCAATAACATACCAAGCTACTGTTCGAATCTTATTATATACCGCATTAAAAGAGGCAGTCCTGAATAGAGCCACGCCACCTATAACTAACGGCTATGTAATCCGTCTAAGACGTGCTCTGATTCGAAGAAGGGGTGCATCACGTATAGCAATAACACGCACGATGTCTAATGCTGTTGTTGCCTAAATATCTGTGCTGTTCTCACTGTCGCTATTGTCACCCACCATTATCCATGCGACGTGATGTCATTCCAATTCAGCTCTCTATACGAGACGGCGTCACCAAGCCAGTCGACCTGGGTGGTCATCTCTCCAGCCAAAGTGGTTATATCAGATGTATGGCCTGTTGCATCGGTGATGCGTAAGTCAGGCACAGCTAAACAAGTGGAGAACAAATGTACGGTAAAAAAACTAGGCTGCTGTTCATGCTAAAGGTCAATCGTTCAACCATGTAGGTCACATGACCCAATCCAGTCACATGTGAGTGAATGTGAAATTACGGGCGCATTTGCTTGCTGTGACTGGAACGCGATGCAAACGTGTCCGCCTGACAGACATACACAGGTACTGTCTGTGTGCGTAAACTTAACAGGTCACTATAGTACCTATCTTAGGGATCAGGTCCGTGTGAAGGTCTACCTTGACACCAATGTCACTGTTGCCTGTTGGGGTGTGGTCAGGCACCGTGAAGAGATTTCCGAAGGTTCCATGTTTTGAGCTGATCGTAACCGAACCTGCCAAACGGACCACAGAGAGTCTACCGTTAACCGGAATCCAATCTACCAGTGCAGTTGCAGTCATTGTGCTAAGGATTATAGTTACTCTAGCCTGACTGGTAGTGGCTGCCGTAGAATCATCTGAAGTGTACAATCAGTAGACGGTATAGGTGCTGTTAGTTTCATACGCTGACTACTGTCCTGAATTCTAGTCTCTGAAATGCAGCAGACATGGGCATTCGACAAGTCTAATGTACGTAAGAGAGTGGCCTGTTGACCTCATCCGTTTCAGAGTGCAAACGTCAAAAGCACGTATAGTAATTCCCATTCTAGGTCTAAACAAGGGTTGACGGGACCCAGAAGTTGGGTGGTAGGAGATGAAACTTACTGAAACCGTACTACTATGATGACATCTGTTGGTTAGTTACTGCAAATGGTTGTCAGAAGGGATCTGAGGGCAGAATTAAGTGAGACTGTGAAGGGAAGTTCTGCCTGTCCCTCCGTTGTATGAATCAGATGGGGGCGACCTTGTTTATACAGCGAGACGGCCGATGCGATACGGAATTACTAGTGTTGTAAAAATGTAGTCTAAGGTATTGCGAAGTGACCTAGGCCTAGATAGTAGAACGTTTGGGATTCTCAACCAAAGCCTTCGACTCAACAGACTCTACCGTAAGGCAGCGGATGAGCGTCAGTGTACTAAAAATAATACCGCGTTTCCCGAAAAAAAGACGTTAGCCTTCTTCCAACCTTCAGTCGGGGGTCTCATGTTCGTCAGACCTCTAACTATTGGCCTGCCTAGCACGATTATCTCTGTTATGGTGACCATCAAACTGTTCAGTTGGTTGATACGATAAAAGTTGGCTACTAGATTGTCGTAATTTCATAGACAATCGGTCTTTTGTTGTGTGTAATATACAGTCAACTCGTCACAACCTACCCAAGTATATTATCTTTGGGACGGACGTGTTTGAGCGTTTGTTCTCAACTGTTAGACACCTAGCTTCCGCACTGACGTAGCGTGTGGGTGGAACCGCAAGTGATGCACCGCAAGCCACTTAGTGTGATGGTTTGAAGCGCAGGCGTCCTTCGGTTTCAGTCACTGTAGCGGGCTAATCCGTAATGCTACTGAGGCGATCGACCATCGAGACCAGCCTTACAGTTTCTACTCGTAGAGCCTGATTCTACACTTCGTGCATAGGTACCCGTGGACACTGAGGTTGCTTTGATCTGTCGCTGTAACTATAGTTAGCTGTCCGGTCAGTTTTGCAGGTTTGTTTACTGGATGCGTTTGGTTGGTTTCTAGGTACTTTGCAGTCGATCTGAGTATTGTCTTGCTAACGGATTGATTAAGTTTATTTAAGTGGTCAATGATAACGTCTAAATTTGTCATATCCACTCGATTGTTCTACCGTGCAGAGTGGTACTCACTCCTTCGTACGATTGTTCTGCAGTTGAATTGGTAGACGCGTTAATCTGGGTACGAGGAGACAAATTGGTACACGCGAACGCGGACTTTAAAACGAACCAGTTGAAAAACTCTTAAAAGTAGTCAATGTACATTTTACTTGCAGAGTATGTGGGCTGTTTCAACAGTTTTTAACCTTTATGGAGATTAGCTTGACAGTTATATGGCCTTTGAAGTAGTGTTAGCTTAACAGAGTGCATACCGCGCCAGACGTAGCCGTCTGTAGATAAAAATGTCTCATAGGAAATTCAGTTCCATTTTTAGATATCGCTAGAGCAAATCTTCACTCCCCTCTTTCTCTCCAAGATCAAAGTTTGATTTGTTTTTACTGAAGTGGTACAGTTGAAGTAAATATATTACCCATTCGGCGCTGGGTTTGCAAACTCGAGCCGGGTTCTCTCATTGCGATACAAGTATCTTTGAAGACAAGTTCATTAATGCAGTGCGACTCGAGTAATGGCGTTGTCCATTTACTATTCATCTAGATTGTACATCACCCACAATTGATCGCAGCTGTCGCATTCCCATAGACTTTCCAGTCGGCCCCTTTCCAACAGCTCGTCAGTAGTGCACATCATCGCCACTGCCTGGACTTGAACCACGGACACGCTGTTCATGAGCAGGCAACCGTGTTTACCACTACGCCATTGGCCTCACATTAAGCACGACCGAATCATCATATATGATCACCCAACCACTTTCGCTTGTGAATAATGATCAGGTTGCCCTTTCGCCTCGAGAGGAGACACAGTTACTGTCTGTTAACTCCAATCGATGACCCCTTGACTAGGACTTCTCTCCAAGTTGAAATCACAGAAATCATTGACTTGTTGGGTGGTATTTGATTACTGATGAGAGTTAGAAACTGTTAACTCACTGCTCTAATGACACCACCTCGATATGACCGCCTCACAATGCCCGTTGAACTTTGCTATACAAACCCATAAACTGCAATATGTACTTGATGAGATGCAGCGAAGTGTGCTCTAGAGAGACATTGTGCAAAAAACTGTTTCTGACTTCTCTGTTCAAATTTGTGACAGGAGAAGTTTGCTTTGCTTGTCCTCCAATTCCACATTACCCTACTGATGGTCAACTAGCATTAGTTTCCTAGCTAGTAAGGTCAGCATTTAAAATGACGCAGATATCGTTTATCAATTCGTGCCGTTTTCATTCTCGACAGTGTAAAATGGAGGGTCTGTCCGACACTCTGATGGCTATTGGTGACGTTTCTATTATGCACTGTATTTAAATACGCCACTTCCTGTCCCATTATCATTATTAGTCCTACGCTTATGAACCGTCCGTCAAATGCACGTTGTACCGTTTTTGTTCACTACCTGACGTCATCTATTAATGAGTCTCAATTCGGTTATTTCTATGTGAAATCGATGTGTTTGTTTTATCTGTATTGGCGAATCACAACTAAAATAGTGTTTGTGATCGTTTTTGATTCGCCTTGAGTGTCAGGTGACCTGATAACCTCCCTAATTAAGTAGTGAAACAATATAATAACTTCATGAATGAGGTCATCTCTCACTTCAGACTGAATACTGCGCTGAACGGAATCTAAAGCACACCTGTCTTTTGGAGCATATGGAATGATTGCACAACTGTCAGAAATATACAACACCGGACCATAAATCATAATATACGAAGTACACATATAGTTGTACGAAGAAATATGCGAAACATATATACCGTTGATTTTTGCACCTTCATCCGTTAGCTTTCCACGCAAACGTTATGCCCATCCTTGAACCGATAAAACCACCTATTTTTTGTTCCAACGTTTCTCATCCGTAGCTTTGTAACACTAGTTACGGGCCGAACACCTTCAAATCATCAAACCGCATCGTTGGTCGTAGAGCTCATGGTAACAGCTTGCGGAGCTTCCGAGAGATTCTGTCATTCTCCTTCTTCTACTGTTGCGAAGCGAATTATCTTTTCGATCGACGTCATACTTGTCTGAACGTTGATGCTGTTTCATTCTATCGTTCAGCTGTTTTGGTAGAGTCTGTCAGTTTCATATGGTCTTTGCAACCAGGCATACGAATAGGTCATTGGATGAGCTCTGCTGAGCTATTGGTTGTCACTCAATCAGCCACATGAATGTGCCGGGTGGGTGATGTACATATTGGAACAATACACGAGGACTGGCATATCAGATCATTAATAATGGATACACTTTCTGTTTCTCTAAAGCTCGACGTTTTAGTTGGTGTGCCGCATTAGCTTATTCGGTCTGCAAGAGGGTCAGTTTAAGCTGTTCATGTGTGGAATTAGTACGACAAAAATAATCTATCTCATGTTCCAGGGTGATCCGTGTTTGGAGGACTGTGTGGCACAGTTTGTTTCGATTACATTTGTGTTTTACACCCTAGCTGTGCCTGCCAGTGATACTAGAAAAGTTACTTTGTATGTGTCCTACTGACCTTTGTGTCTTGATTATGATGTCATTATCTAGGTTTGGATGTGGTCTCCCAGTCAACTCATGAGATAGGCAACTGAGAGAAGCTCAGTATACGGTACGAAATATACCGGTTCGAATTTATATGCAGTTATCTCGAACTAGTCTGCTCAAATATTAGTGCAATCGATCGTGGAGTGTTGATTTGGGAATGAATGGAGCAAAACCTGTGGACACCCACTCCACTATGACCAGTGTCGTCCCGATGTCAAAACCTATCAGGCAGACAGACAGGCCGAAATTTGTATTGGTAATTTTGATATAAAAGCCTGAAGCTCCCGTTCTCATTTGTGAGCATAACTTGAGACAACCTATTAGGAATTCCTCTAACTGACCGTTCACGGTGGTCTGATCGTTGTTGTGAATGGAATCGATTTTATACTTGAACCATTGTACCGTCTGTATAAATCAACTAACGGAGCATTAGTCTACTATCGTTCTAACCTCAGCAACTTGCTAGCGGACTTATCCTTTTAGAAAATTCGCAACGCCTTTTGACATTCGTTTGTTATGGACCCTTTCTCATCAGCTGTTGTTTCGTCACATTGATCGATTTTTGTTTATATCGACGCTTTATGCTTAACAACATTAAATAATTGCTGATTAACTCACTTTAGTCTGTGTGTGTGTGTGTGTGATGTGTTCATGCGCACATAGAACGTCTGGTACATGTTCAACGCTAAGTTACCTTATTTTCACGTAGACAGAGTCAATCGCGACAAATTCAGTGGACGAGGAGTCCTCAAGGTTCGGTCTTCTACATTTGTAGTCTGCTTTTGTTAATGTTTGTCTGTTTATTTTTTTTTACTCGTATACTAGTCATTCATATTTTGAACGTTTGTTTTGTGTTTATTTGTTTGTCCATTTGCAGCTTAGTCATTCGATTTCACACGAACCCACGGCAGATCCAGCGGAGTCCTGTTTCGGTAGGTCCATCTTCGCCACTTAACTTTCCCGAGTAGTTCGGTTAGATTGAGAGACGGGACCGATTCATTCTGCTCAAATGAATAGAAATCGGGTTTCTTCATGATTAGGGTGTTAACAAACGTGTGTGCTTATTTGACCGACACCATTTCTTCCATTTAGCCCGTCAGCACGTGAGGTAATCGTGTGAGACAGTGGACATTTCAAAAGACCAGGTTTACGTGACCAGTTATTATTATTAGTGAACTGTTCCCATGTGACATCCTAGTGGTCACCGTATCGAGATTGCTACCACCTGATCAACTACATTGTCATTTCTCTGGGACACTTATGATCACCACTTCTTAACACTAAGTGAGTGAAGTGTCCACTACGAACATTCCAGAAGGACTTCCGGTTGTGCTGGAAATATGGGATCAATCAAACTGACTACGCACATTCATCTGAACGAGTGAGGTTCCTCATGATCTTAACACTACGGCCTTTCCCGCTCCGTTGTGTGGTGTTGGTTGATACTTCGTAATCTGTTCAGTCACTGTCTGTAAACACCAATCGGCATCATGTTGTTCCGCACTTACTGGGGCATTTGCATCCGAATGATTGCCAACCCTCCTCATTTATCTCATTTTCTTCAATGCCTTTTAAGTAGAATTTTCCTCACCCTTGGTGCGATATATATGCATATGCGTATGTGTATACCCAACCATCCGAATGTAAGGCTGCTCAGTAGTCATTTCGATCCTCTCTCCCTTGATAACGTTTGTGAACTTCATGTGACGATCATTCTACTAACTGAAATGCTATGTTCAACTAAATGAAAAGGTACAGTCCCTAACGCTTTTATCACCGGGGTTTGATCAACAAGAACGATTATGGCAGTGGAAGTCTCATTCTGCAGCTCTATTGAATATGCTCTTTAGTAAGTGGCCTACTGGTTACGGTATCCTCATCATCCGTATGCGAACGGGATTTTGAAACTGAAGTGACGACCAATTTAGATCGGTCCACAGGTTGTGTGACGTTGTCGAAAATCATAGTAGACCCAAAACTTGTTAGGGAGAATCTGGGAACGACTTCATTCTCAAATCTTCTCCTTAACGTATGACTCACGTGAAAGCCAACTGACACCTCTAAAATGATGGTTATGAAAAGCGTTCAAAAAAGTGGTGTGACTCAGAATGAATTATCTAGGAAAGTTGGCAGTAGTGAGTCACTTCTCATTGAACTACGGACATCTTAAACTATTCAATTATTCGCATACTTGATCCGTAACTGCCGAATCTCCCCCTGCGAAACAGGACCGACCGGTTAACGATCCGTTTTCTTAAATTCGAGTTTCAGATATCCATAGTGATCATCTCAGCTAGACTTTGTATAGAATCTGTTAAGATCCACAGTTTGCGCAGTCTGTCAGGGTAGCCGTATACCTCTTGATTCGGGAACACTAAGACGGATTGTTGAAGGTGTATTTAGATCAAATTGGTTCGTTGCACAATAAATTAGTAATCATCAAAAGTGCACAACCTACAACCAATTCTGTGTACGGGAATCAACCGTTAGCAATGGGCACCTTACAAAGCAGTAGAGGAAACAATTAAATTGAACGATATAAAAACAAACGAAACAGAGTTCATCATGTCAATAACGAATTTACATTGGATACGTTCTCGTTTCCTGGAAATATGAGATTGACGTGGTGGGTAGTATGTAGACGTCTCGTCTGACGGTAGGCGGTCCGAGTACTATAGCCATTGTTTTGTCACTGTATTATTCGTGAAACATGCAGTTGCCAGTGATTCTTCCTCATTGATTCTGCCTAGAATGAACGATTTGTTTGCTGTGTAGGTCTGTGATCACGTATGATTCAGTTGTGATGACCCAAACCGTGCCCAATCGACATATGCTCAAATATCAGCCGACACTACAGTTGTCTTGACCATCTCTCTAACGCAGTCTTATTGGTCATCAGATCTAACTGTCTGTTTGATTCCTGTTGGTTGTCTTGCGTTGTACTTTACACATCTCAACTGTTAAGGCAACGGGCAACCTTAAGCACATGGCTCGGGCAAGAGGCATGTAATTGTCGGATCCGTACCGAATATATCATTCTAGACTGTAAACAAACGTCTTCAATCGTGGCTCTGTTTGATAAACCTTAATAAACCAAAGAAATTGCATTGCCTACGGCCATGTCAGCCTTTCATTGGTCAACACAAAAACAAAAGTTTTACTTGTAGAGGATTCTCCTTGAACAGTGTGAAACTTAACATCACACAGTGAGGTGCAATGAGACGGTTAAGTTGGGAGGTACATTGGAGTTAACTCTTGTTCATTATGGTAACTAAAGATCGAACAGTCTGTACTGTTTACATCTGTAGTCTAATAGTTTTGCTTTACGATCAATTGGGGAGAGAGGATATACTTTTCATAGATAGATAAAACGAAATTACACGTATAATTTACTATCTGTTTTTTTTTGTGTTTGTGTTCCTATGTCATACTTGCATAACGTTTCCGTGTGCTCAATTGTCGAGGTTGGCATGCTGCACGCCAATGTTTTTGTTGAAATTTATTTCTTGTTTTATTGCTCTATGTCTGCGAACCGCCTCTTCACGAAAAGGAACAGTTCGATTAATTTTATACTTCTATTAACTTTGAAACGAGACCGTCTAAGCTTTTAGTCTTTATCTTCTCTCACAAACTTATACACTTGTTGTGGCGAAAAGTTGTTCACTACAGCAAGATCTCTGTTATCCCACGCCATTCATACGCTCGCGTTTATGAACCTGAACTCCAGTTCAGAACGCACCGAAGTTTTCATTCAAAAGTCATATGCGCTTCTGTCTGGTTCTGTGCGTTTGGCTAACGCTTTTTGTCGCACGTTTTTGCTTGCTATTTCTCGCCCCTTGGTTCGATTTCATTGAATGATGACTCGTTCGTTCGCCTGTGTTGTCCACAACCCATCCGCTTTGGGCTTTGACCACATCCCACTACCGCGTCGAGATATATCACTGAATATTGATATAATCGCGTCTCCAACCGGATCATCCGTCACACTGCAATCCTTGATAACATTACACTAGTGTCGCGAAAATTCCCATTGAATCATAGAAGAAAAACCGCAATTAACGGTTGCTTTCGATAATTTATCATCAGATCAATACAATTATATAGGTTCACTTAAATGAAAGCAGTGTGCAAACAAGACAAAGATGCTCAGCAGAAGGTCATTGGATCATACAGAATGGTACAGAATATCAAAGCATCTATGGGCTAACCGCTCAGACTGCAAATCACCAGTGTTAATGACGATTAGTTTGGAGTTCTACCCACCATTACGTCACGATACTGGTTGATGCAAAGTTGGCACCACACACCACATTAAGAGGACAAGAGAAAAAGGTGCTTCGACGTTGATCATCGGACACTTGCACGATTGCGAGTTCGTACTGCGATCATCCCTGTTTAGTTCAGCTGGAATTGACTGGTCTGACAGTCTCCAACCAACGTGTATTCTATATCTTTTTCACTGCTAGATAATATTTTGACCCATGGGGGTTGTTTGGTATTTCTCCGTATCTCCTGAGTCGTCAGGAGTAACGAATCACGGTAGCGTGGTAGCGTAGATAGTGGAAACGATTACTTCGCATTGAAGCCTCAATCCTGTGTGAGCACTTACGTCAACAGGCATTCTAACTAAGTCGATTAAGCGCGCACCAGTGGATCATGGCTGCCGGAACACATGAGGGTGATAAATGAAAGAGATGTGATCCGAATAGAACATATATCCCCGTTTTGGTGAACAAAGCCAGTGCTTGGCTTTACGTTGTGTTCACTGCCGTGACTCGTTTACAAGGGTTGTTTGTGTAAGCTCACATTTGTAGTGTTTGGGCTTCAGTGCTATGTGTCTGTTTCCACTTTATCGTCAACCGTATTACCGTAACTCACTTGGTTATGATGGTCATGTGTATATCGAATAGTGTTAAAAAAACCCTCCGGACAATCATAAATTGACACCGAGTCTTAGATAGGTGATACATAAGCATATGAAGAGATTTTCTGAACATTTTGAGGTGCAAAATGTATGGTGTACCGTATGATAGCAATGAATATCCTGTCGTCCGCTAACTAAGAACTCAGTTCTGCATTGAGCCTTTTTATATTCCGAGGACCGTCGATTATGTTTCCATTTTTTTAATTTTTTTCTCATTACTCCTGGTTTTCTTAATCGCTATTATGAGCGGTGGTCACTTAGGTCATGATATCGTCATGCTTGACACGAAGCTGCATGTGTTTGCTTATGTTTACGTTTGCAGTTATGATCGATCACATTGTCACTATAACGCTAGTTTGTTTACTATCTGAATCGTTTGTTTCACTCTGTCTTCATCGTTTCATAAACCAACATTCTGAAAATTCGACCATAGCTTTAATTGTTTGTCAGTTCTTTGTTGCCTTCTGATGATGCACTGTTTTTGTTTGTGCTTAGATTCCAGCTCCCAGGCACGTCTGAGCTGCTCAGCTGTAGAGGAATTTCAAGAAGCTGTTGATCTTTTGGCAAGTAAGCTTTGTGGATCCTTTTTTCTCTCGATTTTGGCAAATTTCCCAACTTTATATCCGTTCCATGGGGTTCCGAGTAAGAAATCGTAGTTAAGACCTTTCTTTGTCAAGCCAGCAATATGCCGTGTTACATTCTGTTTTGCCGCAGTCAGGCTGTTCTTAGTTCACTGCGAACTGTTCCATCTTAGTCATGGCGCTAGCACAGTCGCCAACTTAAATAAATTTATACTGGTTTGCTTGAGGGTAGCACACATTAACGTTTGTCTACTGGCTGCAAACTTAACTGTTAACATCCCCTCTCCTCCAGTCATCGTCAGGTTAAGCTGATGATGGTATATTCGGGGTGTCCTGCTTAGTGACGTATGCGTGTATACATTGCGATCGTTATTTTATTGTTTCTTCACTTGTCAAGTTTGCCAAACATTATCATGCACCTTTAACTCAGAGTGGATCTATTTTTTCTACTTGGCTCTTGAAGCGGGCCGATTTCAGACGTTCTCGCCCGCTGGTGTGTCTGCTGGCGTGCAGCTTGGTTCACTGAATCGGACTCCAGGGGTTCGGGTGAAGCGCGCCTCGGAATCGGAACGCCTGCTGGTAATCAGCAAGTCTTTATCCGAAGTGAGTCCGAGGTATTTCCGCATAACGATATTTGCTAATTAACACCAACCGAAAATTTGGCGGGCTGGTTCAATCAACTCTCACGATTTCTTTCGGTTATTTTGCTGTTTTCGAATTGCGTGGCAAGTTATACTTAGGCAAGAGTTGTTGATTTGGTTTTTCACTAACAATTCAAGGCTCTACATATCCTGTCAAATGGTAGGGTATTGGGCAGTATCGGACGAATTAGGGAAGACGTTTGGGCAGATGCCGGTTTACAATGAAAGGTGCTGTATTTCTTCTGAGATCAGAAACAGACTTAAGAAATTCCGGAGCTTAGAACCACTATCATTTGCCGTTTATTTTGAAGAGCAATCTATCCAGCTTCATTCACACAAAGAACAAGAGGTGATACCAAATCTTAAGCAACATTTTTTGGGAAAAAAAACAACAACGAAATTCAAAGCAAACTGTCCAGAAAATGTTAATAATTTCAGTCATCAAATGAAAGTCACTTGTTTGGTATGTTAACAAAAAGAAAGGACAAAAATAAAAAAGGAATTTCTCAGATATTAAAAGCTGTTTAGGGCACAGGGATGCTAGCACAATCAAGGCTCACACATCTAGACAGAGGAATGTCTTTCGTAGTGGGATAATCGTCAAAACCTAGCATAAATGCGTCAAAGGTTTTCAAGGAAACTAGAACATTTGGTAGGTATAAATCGGTGACTGTATAGGAGGACAGTCCCAGTCGAAGAATGACATTGCAAGATGGTGAATACATGATGATCATAGATAAATGGGAAATAGAATCCACATCACAACCCATGGTATGGAAAGCCAGCTGAATGGCGGCATTGCGAGAGTCAGTCCCGTACTTCACAACCCTGTCCCTGCAGGAAAATTGGCTTCGGTAGTCGTCCACTATACTGACATCCAGTAGCACAATAACGCTGTCACGAACCGCGATAACGTCGGACTTGATAATCGAAGTTGCCTTCGATACTTGTAGTTCCTTGAAGACTGCATAGCTCAGACTGGGCAACCTTTTTGCCAAATCCTTGACCATGCGGTTGTGCCGAGCACAACGCACGATTGGAAGACATAAGCGAGGATTTCTGGTTGACCGCCGTAGCCACGAGACAGAACAGAGTGTTCATTTCGTCCACCTAGAGAATTCCAGGTCTTGTTCCGTAGAAGACCGTAAGTTAATCTTTAGCTCGGATAGCTCCTGAGCGCTAGTGGCGGCTGCAAGCTTCTGGGAGGAACGCGTCGGATTCAGCGTACGCGAAACTGCTGACTAGTGTGTCGTGGTACTTGTAGCCAAGCTATGTTTGAGGTACAGCCAACACCTCATCTATTGGTACGATGAATATCAACGGCAACAGTGGATCATCCTGATGAACATCACGCTGAGACCGGAGGACGGGGTCTTCGAGCGTGGTGGAAGCGTTTCGACAGCAGTTAGCGATGTAATGGTTTAGAGGTGGAGGAGCACCGAAAGCTTGGACCTATTTGATAATCGAGTCGTGCGAGATAGAATCGAACGCTTTGGGCAGGTCAATAAGGACCGCACCCAGGCTGTAAGACGTGGTGCATGAGTTCCGAAGCAGTGCATTGTGAATTGAGGTCGCTTTGAGGTAACCATCACGGTGTAGAAATACGAATTGAAGAGGCAGCAGTTGCAAATGCGTGTTCGAACGATCAGCTAATATTTCGTGATCGCGGCGCACTAACGTTGAGGATGTGGTGTCAGGTCTCAATTCGCTGAGAGTGGAAGAGTTAGGGTTCAATTTCGGAATAAGCGTGCTAGTAATTTCCTCTCTAGTAATCGGGTCAATCAAAGATCAGTCCGATGGCAGAATCGTAGGTGATGGTCGATCATCAATATGCGGATGAGCTGATGATACTTTATACCAGTATTCGTTGCAATTAGTGGGGAGGTCGCGGTTCATCCCGTAGACGTTTCTCCAGTTTCCGGAAAAGACCGAAAAAATTGCATCTTTTTTTCGCTAATGGTACGAGGTTTAGATCGCAGCATAGTTAGCTTTTCATATCTGTTTTTTGATCCCCGCAGCGACACGGGCGCGTCGTTGGATGACCAGTCGCCAAGTCTACGGAAAAGCTTGTGAGTCCTGCATATTAGGCAGTGACTTTACTTGTATCTTTGTGAAAATACCTGCATGAAGTCGGCTAGCAAATCATTGCTGTGCAAGAAAGCCTCGCTGTCGGACTATTTAAGTTAGTGCTGTTTGGGCCTAACAGGAGAATCTCTCGTAATGCTCAGCAGCTTGGGATTCGCTATCCGGCTTTATGTTTGTCTGTGAGGCAATTGTTGGATTGGCAATGAAGGAAGTATTTTGTTTACCAATTCGCAGCATGTAAACGTGTCCTGATGCTCTCCAGAGTACATACAGCGAAATTTGACAGGAGCCGATGATGAAGTTGACATCGAGGGGAACATGACGAAGTCAGCTCATCGGCAATTCTGTCAAGAGAAGTTGATTCTTGCTGAGACCAATTTGATCCGATGGGTTTTGTGCACCTGAGCTTCTCGCGGTCAAGTTCAACGGGATGTGCGTACCTTCTGTGTTGAGTGAGACCAGTTTTGGTCGGAAAGCTGTGGTCACAGTTGACGCATTCAAAAATTAGGGACGCTGAGCACCTGTTTCCTGTTCTGCACAGTCTCTGCGTTCATGCATACCGGTATGTGCCGACACACCAGGTTTCGTTCCACAAGTCTGGCCACATTCTGAACAGATGTATTCCGCTCGCCTATCTCGTGTACTGGCTTATGCAACGGTAGGGCTTACAGTCTAGACCGCAGAAGTTTGAACAGGACCATTTGGGTGTATGGTGCACAGATCGTCCATGTGCTGTTTGTTTTACGGTTTTATTATATTGAATAATTAGCTATCACAACGCCAGTTATGTATGACTACAAACTCGTGGATGTGTTGAGCGGCAGCTTCATCGTTGCTTTAACAGCGGTTCTCTAGGTATACTCTGTTTGGCGTACTTTCACTTTCTGAATACTTTTCTTGTTTCTTCCCATATTTAACACTCGCATTTTCTTTTCCATGAATTGATTTACATTATTAACAGTATATAGAATAAGAGTTAATCATCAAAGTACATGCACCTAAGTATCCATTTATCGGACGTAACGAGGTTCTTGGTTTCCCCTTACATGTTATCTGTCGTTTTCACTCACAGAGCGTGGGTGAGTTTCTGAGTGCATTCTCCTCGGTTTGTTTCCGCTTTTATCGATGCTCACTGTTTCCCCATTCATTTGCTCATTTCTGTTGTCGTTATTCTCGCTCCATTCAGGATAAAGAGGAACCTTCATCCTGTACGTTTGGACATTTTGGTGAGTTTCTTTCTATCACATATGCGAATTTGTACAATGACGTGTGTGTTGTGTATCTTATCTTTCTGACTCACGTTTTACGAATTTTCACTTTTGAAAAATGGAACTCAGTTATTCCAACTCGTACAACCCTCAGTTAGCCAAACCAATCAATTAATCAGATGTCCTAATGGGAAATGCATGAAATTGAGTGTTTTCCCTTATCGGAAACTTTGGTGTGGGTTTGCACTCCCTTTCTTTATTCCAAAATTTCTTTTCATCAGTGCGGACGATTACGTTCTGTGGGTTTCGGCCACCATTAGTTGCCGGCGTTCCAAATGACACTATTCTCGCCAATGGTTTGGGTTCAGTCGGAGCCTAGATTCTCTTATGACTAAACAAACTTACCACCATTTTTCATTTTTGCGATTGTAATGTTGAACGGTGACGTTGATGAATTCCAGTATTATCTGCTTGAGAAATCCTACCGGCTTTATCTATCCCCTGGACTAATTGGTGGATTCCATGACATAGGGGGATAGGTGGATAATTGTGTTCAAATCTGAAATTTATGTATTCTCAGTGCGGCCTCGTAGCTCGGCTAGTAGGGCATTTATCGTGTAAGAGTATGGGGTTTATGTCACCGGACAAGTACATTCGAAACCAAGCCTTTTCATTATTGAGTCTCTTGCATTTTTAGGTAGTAGTGTTTTTTTGCGCGTCTCTCGACCGTGATGATCATTGTTCTGATGACATGCACGTAGGTTGGTCTGTGTTTGCTGTTCCGGTACGTGCTAGCACACTTCGTTTTGCCATCTACCGGTCGGTGCATGTGTGCACGTCTGGATACGTGTCGCAACCGATCACAGAGGTCACGACATCCTATCTGTCTACCACTACAAAACAACTTTTCCAGTAATTCGCTCACAGTATGAACTCGTGCGTATCGTTCGTGGCGAGACGCGAAGGAATGCTGTCTACAGTATTTGGCATTGTCTCTGATACGAAGTATTTGCCACCCAGTCACAGTTTTTCAGGTGACTGATATGCTATTCTGATCTGCATAATTCGAGGCCTCAACCACTGGTTCATGTTACAGTGGTTCGGAATTCTTTTGCTACCATCCATACTCGTAGTGGAGGTTGCGGTGCACTGCCCACTAAAGAACTGATTAAACATATACTCAATCCTCTCTTGTTTTCTTTCCTTTAAAGTTTAGTAGCCTCTTCAATGAATGCGTTGCTTTCCATCCCCCAACAAACTTGTCCGTGCTGACCGTTGCCTATCGAGAAGCGCATCAAGATTTAATCTGGTACAGGTGGCGCTGATCAGCATGAGGGAATTTGATCACTGTACACTCACCAGTTATTTTAAGTCATGAATTTGTGACTGCCCAGGCGTTGTCCCACATCATGCTGTTAGTGTACGTGAATACACCTTGGTGTGTGCTTAACAGAACTAGATGGTGAGATTCTTACCGACGAATACATCAGCCATCTGTCACTAATGAGTCACAGTTTGTTATTTTATTTCCAGTTCTTTGGTCCACTTTCGAATACTTCGGCTTTTTGTCTCCGTTGTTTGCCCAACCAGTCAATTTCCTAATGTGTTTACTTTTGGGACGTTTGTCATCCTTGTGTACATCTGTTTGATATTCGACATTAACCAGATCATTTTCATCCACTTCCCCCATTTCTCACCTTGCTTGTCTGCTGTAGATGAGAATAATGCCTACAGCACGTTGTTCCGTCACAGCACCTGCTACGATGTGTTACCGGACAGCGGGAAACTGGTCATACTGGATTCATGTATTGGCGTAAGTTGGATCCTCCCTCCCCTTCCCTATGATATTCTCTTTGACCCAAGTCGCGTCGGTGAACCCTTCATGTGTTCCGTCCAACTCGGGCATTTCGAGTCACCTTCGATTATGATGTGTTTCAGTCGCACTTGGACGGCACTGGGTTAGATGTGTTTTGTAACCATGATGGACCGCACACAACTGAGCGTACGGTTCTGCAGTTGTGTTTAATTTGCATATTTCACCTAACAATCTCAATTTTCAACGTGCGTCATCGTTTGTCTAGCTGGTCGCTTGTGTTGTGAGCCTTCTGTTAGTGATAGTTGATCCGAGCCGTTAATATCTTGAGTCCACCAATGTGGGTTTATGTGACCTTTTCTATATGCACCATATGTACCAGAATCAAACGATCACGCCTTCTAAACGAATCGGATGAGCGAATGTGCACAACACATCGTCAAAACCACAATCAGATTAACTGCCAGTAAAGTCGCTCGGCCCCATCGGCGCAGTGTTTTGGCCATCACGGTCCACGATCGGTAACACCTGACTGTCCACGCACGTCTCTGTAACCATCTCAGCACTCGAAAGGCAATGCTGGACTGGAAACTAGCGGTATATATATATATATATATATATATATATATATATAGTTTATACTAGCGAATAATTGTTCCGCTGGATCAACTACCGCGGAGGACTTTTGATTCCGAATATTGTTTTTGGGTCTGATAATCTGAATTTTGTAATTTTGTTTGAGATTGGTGGTATAGCTGTTCCTTTCCGAAACATCTGCGAGCTAGGCTCATCTAAACCTGTGAATGAGTCACATACCTTTATGATGTTTTCCTCTCTTTAGTAGTTGTGTCTTCCTGTTGTCTGTCGTTCACACTGAAACCTGTATTGTCTTCCACAAGTGTGTTTACCTTGAGAACAGCTCCGACGAAAAACGCTATATATGACGAAATGTTAACTGGTTCCCTTTTTCAAAAGATGCCATCCCCCTCGTGGACTTGCGTGTGGTTCAGATCCACTCGACTTTTCGAAATACAATTTGTGATAATCTGATCAGCATTTGAAACAGTTAGTTCCCTTCAGAAGTTTGAACAAAACAGTCAGAACACGAAAACTGGTAGATGCAAGCATTTCGTATTGACTCATCAGTACCAAATTTACAATAACATGGATCGGTTTTTTTATAGCAAACAATTCAGGGGGTTGATAATCAATACGCGGGTTAAGATAAGTCACTAGGTCCAGGGAAGGGTCAAGTTCACAAACAGTTTTTTCTGAACACACAGAACTGGCTTGAGGCGATTGATTGCTACAGCTTCAGCAAATCTCAGGACTCTTGAATTGGAGTGACGCAACAGAACTATGAATGCACAAGCTGGATCGATAGCATGACCAGTGGTCAGGACGTGTCTAGCGACTGATGAAACTGGCTGTTTACGTGGTTCAGCAACGTTGCCGTTCTCCGGTAACACGGACTTTTGCATCCATTTGGGCATGTGTTCCTTCATTCTGGAGATCAGACATCTTTCGGTTCTGCCTATGTAACTTTCACCGCAGTTACATGTAAATTGGTAAACACAATGTGAGGTGGCACCGATAGGCTGGTCTCCTTTGATTGAAGGCACTGGTAACTTTTAGGTCCGAGAGAGTACACGGAGTTCAGCCGCGTTAAATGTTCGTTTAAGGGAACTTATCAGCATTTGTTAGACCCCCTCTGAATTCACAACTGCGGATCAACCGAGTGTATGTAATTAGCATAGCTCTTAGGTCAATCGTTAAACACTTATTCGAGCAGAAACAAGAAGCTATCCTAAGGTCTATCCTGACAACTCAGTTGTAACGAGGCCAGCCCTCACCGTTGCGATCACCTGTTCAAGTTCAGATTACCTCGAGTTTTGCGACCTAGGTTTCGGCAATGCGATAGTTCGGTCAAACAATAGCCCGTTATATCGTCTTCTTATAGGTCATGCGTATGGTTACTTTTTATTAGTCGGTTTGTTTCACAGTCCAGTTTATATGTTTCTGCTCGCTGCTGTAGGTGGTGCGCGCCATTCGGGCTTTGCTAGAGAATGGCGTTCAAGCTGCTCCCATTTGGCAATCGGCAACACAGCGGATCACTGGACTGTTCTCACAGGACCTGGCTCTCCATCTGCTTCTTTCACTCTACCTGTCTAGCTCCCCGAAAGATTGCACACCTGTGGCTACAACCGACCAAGCATTGCCCAACGTTACAACCGATTTGCAACTTTGTAACCTTGATGAAGGCTTGCGCGTATGGGGCACCAAACAACTAGGCGATGTTCTACGTAAGTAGCTATTATCCGGATCTGTTTTTTTTTCAATCAGTTTAGTGGATTCCATATGAGACAGTGGACGGGTGGGTAAACGAGTCCAAATGTAAAACTTCTGAGCTCCTGTTGTGGCTTTATAGCTCGGCTGGTACAGAGCTTGCCGCATTGAAGTATGGTGTTTCTGTCGCTGGTTCGAATCCAACCGAAGCCCTTTTTTTCACAATTGGATTTCATCTAAAAAGAGTTTCAGTCAGTGTCTGTTTTTTATAGTTTAAGACGATCTGTCTCAACCCGTTCATTCTCTTGTTCTCTGTTCGTAAACAGGTTTATTTAGTGCGGACCCCTCCACCAACGGATCCTTCTCATTCCATTCGGCTCTGGTAGTATCACCACAAACGGGTCTGAAAAAGGCTCTTGTTCGCTTGTTACGCGCTTCAAAGTCGCAAGCCTGCGTGCTGCCTCAGTACAGCATAAATTTAGACGCACATCACTCAACGGACCCTAACGACACATTGGATTGTTGCTTTGCCATGGACACTAGCGGGTCTGGAAACGAAAAAAATGCGTTTCAGCCCACGCGGTTGCCATCCACAAGGCCTACTCGTCAATCGTGCTTACATCGTCAGTGCTCCGCGCCAGAGGATTCGTCTTCATCGTCGCATAATTCTGGTGACTATCAGCTTCGATTGGCAGCCACGGCAGCCGTTGCTGCCCAATTTCCACCCACTCATTTAATTGTTATGAATCCCAGCTGTGGAAATGTGCTTGGTTTGCTGGGGGCAGATCGCCTGTTGGCATATTTGCGACTTCGACTGGATGAACTGCCCCATTCTCCACAGCTAATGGTGAGTTTTGTGTACCTGTTTTTTAGGTTGTCATGCTAACGAAGTCGGCCAGATTGAACTCATTTGCACATCGGTGCGATCCCCCTTAACCAGCCTACACGTAGAAACTTCGTTGGTGTTCTGCTTTTAGTATAAGCAACCCCTTGCTAGCAACTGTTATGTACATGCCTGAACATCTCATATGCGTGTTTATGTGGTGCACGTGTTTGGATAACTCGACATTCATGGCCCTTCAGCTCATCTTCCTTTGACTACACTTGTTTGGACCGGGTCACGTGACCTTTTCCGGAGTAACTGTTCCCCCCGCCATATTTAGCTTGCTTGTTAGTTTAATTGTACAATCACCTGTCGCTACCGCACAGTTTCGGCGTTCTACATTGCTACATTATTGTCCTATGGTACTGTTGGCCCATCTGGTTGAAATACTTTGCGTCTCGAAGACAGCCCGAATCTCCACAGAGAATCCCCAATGGGTTTCGAATCAAACGGGAATCTGCCGTTTGTCTCCCTCAATCGATGGAGGCTGATATACGTCCGTCTCAAAAATCGCCTTACCGACGTACCGAAAAAATGCTCCTCTTTCAAGTTGACCATCACCCACATTACTCACAAGCGAAAGTGGTTGAACGTTCACATATGACAATTCGGTCGTGCCTAACGTGAGGTCAGTGGCGCAGTGGTAAACACGGTTGCTTCATGAACAGCGTGGCCATGGTTCTAGTCCCGGCGGCACTGGCGAGGATATGCACTACTGATAAGCTCTAATGAGAGCGAAACTCGAGTCTAGTGCTTCTGCTGTTCGAAAGGGGCCGACTGGAAAGTTTATGGGAATGCGACAGTTTCGATCAATTGTGGATGATGTTCATTGTGAAATTAACAAAATCTTCGACTACTCATCAATTTCCCTTTCAGTCGCTCGTAACAAGACCTATCGGACCATGAGCGTAGAATAAACTGAAGTTACGTCGTACACCGGCATTTCCAATCGCAGATGGGTTCATTGAACTCAATCAGATGGGGTGCGTGCATGTCCGACCTTTTATACGCCAACGACTTGGGGATTAATCCCCTGTCAGGTACTGAGTATGTGCGGAAGGGTCTCATTGACAGAGGAGCATGTATGAGTCTTTGCTCCAACTCTTCCGGTTACCTTGAATTGGTGCTGTATAGTATAAAAACGAAATTACAATAGAAAACATATAGGTCATGACCGACGAACATTGAGCTGCGCATCGCCCAGTCAGGACATTGAAGAAACAACCCGATTTCTTTTGAATCTCTGCAATGCTGTACCTTATCAAATAGTACGTGAAGATAGCACATAAATCACAAGGTGTTCGTACACTCGATATATTGCTCAATAACTTAACTGTATCAATACGAGTGAATCCAGAATAAAATTGTTTCTAACAAGAATAGCAGTAAGCGCACGACGATACTGTGGTGGAAACAGTTAAAGACTCGTTCTTTAGATCGGAACCAAGCCAGCGGATGAGCAGAACTTGAGCGGCCCATTAATTAGCACGCTGGGCCCTGTAAGTGTAACCCTGCTTGACAAATGGATAACACGATGTCGTTAGTGCATTGGCCTAAAACATGACAAGGCGGGAATGAAGGAACGTCATCTAGTAATTAACGTTGAAGTTCACATTTAGTGAATAACTGAGATTGGTGAAAATGCTAGGAAACTGTTAAAAACGTTTTGAAACTCAAATTGTAGAGTCCGTAGCAAGTATGTACTTTTCAGTACTTCCTAGAAGGTTCTTATGAGTGCTGTTTATGCATTTTTGCATTTTGCAAAATAGCTACTGACAATCAGTTTTTCATTTTTTGTTGCACTGGACTATGGCCATTTTCTAAAGAACCACATGTCTACGCTGAACAGGGAGGGTATTTTTCAATTAGTCCATTCTCAGTACTTTTGAACCAGTTCTCGCTGGTATTTTTTTTACAGACGCTCACATTGGTTACAGTGGTTTTGTCAAACGCAAGCGCTTTACTCGGCTTCTCTTGATCATTTAAGACACCGTCCCTACGGTGGCCAGACTGTGCTTCTTGTCAAACGTGCAACTAGCACAGGAATAGACAAACCACTACGTGTGCATGCAACCTATGCATTGCCTGACTTTTCCGCAAGGAAACTTCTGGTTCTCTTGGTTCATCAGATAACAGGTTCGTTCGACCTTCATGCAGCTTCCTCCCTGCCTCACGTGATACTCCTTATTCCACCGAGTGGAACGTTTGTCGAACCTCAACAGCGTTCAAGGTCAACGTGAACTAGTGTAAACGGTTGTTTTTATTCTGCTGGATGTTTACTCGAACCGTTCAAACCAGACAGACGCTGTCCTGTTGATCTGCACCACTGGACAGGTGTTCTGTTCGACAAAACAATAATAACAACAAACTTGGAAGCCATTGAACTGGACGTAATTGATTATGGATGCCATTTCAGCCTGATTTCTGCAATATCACGATTTTGTGCTACTAGGTTTGTTCATCAAGGTGGATGTTAATGATCACTACTCCTGTGGTTGACAATTTTGTAACACTGGCAGTCATTAGTCCTATCTGATGTATTGCAGGTAACTTCTAAAACACGTAATTTCCCGAATGTCTACAAAATGTTCCCATATTAATCACAAGTCAGCCACGATAACCAGCACTGAATTTTGTGACCGTTGGCAGCTTGGCGACTTAAATGGCCGAAATGACTAGAACAGTGATATCAATTTTGGGGTCATTTAAGGTTATTTCCGAACAGAAGTGTGTCGGTCCCTGTGATTGTCTACTCCACCGTAACGTGGATTTCAGTATGCATCTATTTGTGTTCTTATGATCACTGGGTGTAGCTGCCGTTGATCGGTGGGCGGTCATGGTGCCAGTGTCAGACTAATCTGCTCCAGCCGTCTGGCACGCTGTAACACCTCTGACATTCATAACGGCCACCTAGAAACAAAAGGCTGTAAAATTCTTGAATGATGCGCATCTTCACCAAGGCGTCCCATTCTTAAGCATACCGCACGTTACCTGTCAGGAATATTCACCTGTCTGAAAAGTGTAATGCAGTAAATTTGAATCGATTTGTTATGTGTTTCCTTCCCATCACAGGATTTGTTGCGGTGTTTGTAAACAGAACGAGAGACTGCTGAAATTCGATACATGTTAAGAAACCCTATTTTCTTCCTGTCCAAAACCGTCTCCTTAATCGAAGATACAACGAAGTTAAGGTCACTAAGTCATCAATGAACATAGTGGAATAAAGATCGGACAGGTAAAAAAATAGTCAAGGTTACCTCTCGATTGTTTTGGGCAGTTCCGCTCATTCTGATGGGATAAAATCGTTTTCTCAGGGAATGAGGCGGTTTGGACGACAAAATGGACTCCCTAACATCCATCTTTATTCCGTTATGCTCATTGGCGACTCAGTGACCTTATCTACCAGTTTTGGTAACTGTTCTCCAATCTTCCGAGCCGATAATGTTTGTATTTCGCTCCAGAATGTGTACGAGGAGAAAATTGCACGGTATTTGTATAGTACATAGTGTCTGATTTAAATTAGGGGAAATTAGCGCGGGCAGTCGCGTTAATCCCGAGACCGAGCCTTTTTTTTACTACATGGAGGAAAACTCCTTTTTTTTCCGGGTGCATGACTATTTCGCGGACTATACAGCATGTCTTTCGGGGGGTTCACATCAACACTGTTTGTTGAAAACATTTTCATCATTAACGCCAAGGACACTGATATGTAAAAGCGGATTATAAATTGACATCCACGAGTGGACGTAAGGCACTACCTTTATTTTCGAATTGAAACAACTCTGGGCACGATCACATCTGACACTGCGATAATCACATTTATTCCCCAGATGAAGTGTTTCCGGAACGGTTACTGCCGGTTCACACGAGTCCATCAGACACTCGTAGCATCTGGGAAGGAAAACTGATGTTTTTGCGCCGTATTGCCAACAGGAATTCCGCAATCCCTAGCGGTGTATTTGGCTCCCTCATTGCAACTCCAAGACTGACCCTTTAGAATTTTTAAGCAACGCAGATGATGGTCGCGCGATTCTACCCATACGATCTACACGGATCTGAACTGTTAACGTTTATACGTCGTGACTTGGCTACTTCTCAACCCTTTTCTCTCACCTGTTTCATGCAGGCAATCAAGTGGTATGACCACTTTTTGATTTTCGTACTGTCTTCGACCACGGTCTGTTTTTACCGCATTGGTTTCCTATTCGTTTTTTAAATCTCAGTCTCCAGTAGGCTCAATTTCCGGTCTGCGATGGGCAGAACGGTACTGTCTTCTCCAACATGCTTGTACCAGCCACAGTTATCGTTATCTCGGTATGCATTGCACACTGTCGACCACAGCCCACCACCCACTGCCTGAATCTCCGGTTCTCACTCCAAACACGTTATGCCACATGGCCCTACGTATGCTGTCCG